>JAJIBD010004343.1:0-49488 GCA_021461705.1 Cryptotis parvus
GCCATCACTAATCATCAGAGATGCAAATCAAAAACAACAATGAGATACCACTTTACACCACAGAGACTGGCAACACATTCAAAGAACAAGAACAACAAGTGCTGGCGTGGGTGTGGGAAGAGGGACACTCATCCATTGTTGGTGGGAATGCCGGCTGGTACAGCCTTTCTGGAAAACAATATGGACTTTCCTCCAAAGACTAGAAATTGAACTCCCATTTGACCCACGCTACCACTCCTGGGAATCTACTCTGGGAAGCCAAAAATACGCAGCGGAAACACCATCCCTACTTTTATGTTCATAGCAGCATTATTCACAATAGCCAGAATCTGGAAGCAACCAGAGTGCCCGAAAATCGATGACTGGATAAAAAAGCTTTTGGTACATCTACACAATGGAATACTATGCAGCTGTTAGGAAAAATGAAGTTATGAAATTTGCCTACAAATGGATGGACATGGAGAAGATTATGTTGGCGAAATTAGCCAGAAGGAGAGAGACAGATACAGAATGACTGCATTTATCTGCATTACATAAATATATAGGTACATATTATGATACCAATATCCAAGATCAAGTGAAACATATATCAGGAGGTCCTGTCAAAGGTGAAATTATCACAAATGTGTGGGATTCAGAGGCTAGGTAAGACAGAAATGGAACAGTGTGCTGACAATTGTTGAGGGTACTAATGCCAACCTAGAACTGAGCATTAAATAGAGGCAAAAAGATACACATGACAACCCTTTAATGTATGTTCTGTAATCTCATAGTCTGGAGGGAAGGAAAGAGACAGAGAGAGAAATGGAAAGAAATCAAGAACCTGCCATGGAGCAGGGCTGGGGAGGGGAGAGGAACCGGGGACGTTGGTGGTGGGAGATGGGCACTGGTGGCGGGATGGGTGCTGCAACACTGTTTGACCAAAACCCAAATATGAACTTTTTAATTGTATATCTTTGTAATTTTAAAATAAAAAAAATTAAAAATATATATATATAAACCTGCCCTTTAGTATAAGATCCTGTCAATTATAAGACACTACTATATTTCAGTAGTCTTAAAAATGGTTTTTAAAAGTTGTATAGATTTTAACATTCTCAGTTGATTTTCTTAGAATAAACTGCTAGAAATGTAATTACTGTTAAAAAAAGACTGTTAGTTATCACACAGAGGTCAGATTCATGTAAAACAAGCATCGTACAGCATCCCTACCTGCTGTACTATTGTGCACTATCCCTTGAGATATGTATATATATATATATATATATATAGAGAGAGAGAGAGAGAACGAGAGAGAGAAAGAGGGGGTTTATATTGACTTAATCAATTGTTATGCCTCAAAGAATTGTAAGTGACCAGATGTCCAACAAATTAATTTATATTCTCTTGATATCTGGCATAAAATCTTATTAGAGTATTTTGTTACTTACTTAATACTGTTGAGATGATGAAAGAACTCTAGTAGTGCTCAGTTATAATTTTATAAAGTCCATGTTTCATCACTTGTATCACTTGTCTTCCTGCTGTTTGTCGATTTACTCTAGCGGGCACCAGTAACATCTCCATATGTCCTGTCACGTGCTAGTATAGCCCAAGGACATCTGCTTGCTTCAGGAACACGAAGAACATCAAACCATTCCTTCAGGTCATGGGAATGAGTTCTATAATTGTTACTGGTTTTTGGCATAACAAATACAGCACGGATAGCTTGCCAGAATCTGCCATGCGGGTGGTGTACTCTCAATAGTAGGCTCTCACCTCATGCATTTACTGATGAACTTTAATGGAGAGATATAGTCTTTAATCTTCATTGTAGCTCTAAGACGAGTTGTGGATTCCAGATGTTAAAAACGACTGTCCTCATTATGTAAGGGTTCCTCTGTCTTCTTGTGAGGCTCTGTTGGGATGGTGAGTCAGGGCTATATCCCTTCTTCCCTCCGTTGTCTCATGATCAGCTGAGCACAGGGAGAACCAGTAGCATCTCTGCCCTGTGTATCCGAAGTCTCTGGATCAAGCATACCTGGACTTGAAATAGGTTTTGATGTAGGTAGGGTTTCCCAAGCAGGGCTTGAGATCAACTTTTTCTTCGGTGGAGCTCTGACAAGCTGTGGAGTCCAGATGTGAAATTGATTGCCCTCATGGTGTTCATGTTCCTCTGGCTTCTTGCGAGGGTCTGTTAGGATGGCGGGCCAGGGCTAGAACCTGGCTTTTCCCTGGGGTGCTAATGATCAACTGAGCACAGGGAGAACTGGTAGCAGCTCTGCCCATGTATCCAGAGTCTCTGGATCAGGCATACCTGGCATTGAAACAGGCTTCACTGCAGGGTGGGACTCTGAGCAAAGGGCTAGAGATCAGCTTTTCACTTGGGTGTAGCTCTGAATAGCTGTGGAGTCGGATGCTGAAAATGACTGAATGATGTAAATTGCATGCTGCCTTATTAAATCCAGGATTCTTATCTCCTATATAATTGACCAGAAAAATAGAGACCACTGAAACAGAAATGTCTATGAAAATCTGAATTACTGTATCAGCCCAGGCACATTCTTTAGTGATGCCATTCCCAGAGCTTGAACAATTGGTTAAGGTAAATGGAGAATAATGTAAACTACCATGACCCACTGGTGACCTACAAAATGTGCATCTTTTCTTTTATCTTGATCTTAGATGGGTTCTATAATTCTATTTCCATAAGATGCTTTCACAATTGGACATATCATGCCACTAAATTAAAATAAAAATATATTTACTCTTTCAAAGTCTTCTGTCCAGGAGTACTATAGGACAAGAATTATATTTCTATACAGAGAACATAGAATATTGATCACAGAAAGAGAGAGAATGTCATTACCACATATATAGTCAAGAATGGCTGCTAGTTTTTGAAGTGACATTTGGTACTCTACCTTTTAATTCCAAATCTGCCTTTGATTTACTCTGATGACAAAATATTTCTACAAAGGCTATGTTGTAGAAACTCTAAGACTATGCTCCTAAAGTCTAGAAATCTCATGTATATTGTATAATGTTAAATTCAGCAAATACATGTCTTGACAGGGGAAATTAAATTTTTTGACCTAAAAAATCTGAATCAATTTTTAGATAAGAAGAAATTTGAAGTATAGAAGATAAGCAATATGTTCATTCCCTAATCCTTCTTTAACATATGTACTTGAATTTTTTTTTCATTAAAGAAACAGAAGTCACAAGCATTACCTGGGCCTACCTGCACTACCAGATGCTGTCCCCATAACAAATTAAAACCCAAAACACTAAGATTGAGGACTTAGCTCAGTGGTTTTATTGCCAGCATGTGTTAAGCCATAGGTTAGACCCCCAATGCAGCACACACACACAAATGTACACACACAAACTAGCTGACAAATTATGAGCAACACACACACAAAAAACCAGTGAATATACTTTAAATATATCCGCCTAAGTCAGATCATTCTGGAATGCATTTTATGGCATCTTTCACATTAAGGGACATGTGATATTTCCAGGGGGAAACTCAGTGATGTGTTACATATTTCTATTTTTCTCTACCACCGCCACTTCTTATAGGACCTTCACTAATTGGGGGCAATAAGCCACTGACCCAATTTTCTTTTCTTAAGATACCCCATTTGGACACATTTAAGAAAGTTCTCCAAACCAGTCTTCAACCTTTCCTTTCTTAGTCATTAATTTTTATCTATATAAGTAAGAAATAGAGGATTTGTTTTGGGACAAACCCAGCTCTTCACAGGCTGGATCCTAGCTCTTCTCTCAGGTATAAGTTCTGCCTGTGCTCCAGGAACCATTTGTGATACTAGGGATAAAACCCAGGGAAGCCACATGCACCTACTTGCCATGTAGCTGGAAATTATCTCCATAACCCTATAAATGTGTTTTTATTAAAATTTGGCTTAGCTGCAGAGAGAAAGACATATGAAAACAGCAGGGGTTATGGAGAAATGGGATTCAGGTACATTGGTGATGTTAAGGAATGGTAGAGATAAATATCTAAACAACAGAGTAAATAACAATGAAATTATGAAACCTAAATTTAACAACCAATCTTAAAAGGTGTCTGTCAAGATGGCAAGTTGGGGTTGGAGGATAGGAGAGGAAATCTGGGAACATGGTAGAAGGAAGATGGCACCAGTGGTAGGATCAATGCTAGAATACTGGATGCTAAGACCCAAATGTAAGGTGCTTTGTAATTCACAGTGCTTTGATAAAATGGTTTTTAAAATATCAGGTTTATGAGAGATAGTGTAGCTGGTTTGGTGCTTGCTTTGGACACAGCTGACCCTGGTTCCATCCCTGGCAACCTATATGGTTCGTGAGCCCAGGAGCAGTTCCTGTGTGTAGTTAGGAGTAAGTCCAATGCATCTCTGGATGTGAACAAAAATAAAATAAAAGCTGGAGAAGTTAGTAAAAATTGTGGAGCCAAGGAGCCCACAGTTTAAGACAAGTAGCTTGGAAGAGAGATAAGCAAACACTTCTGGGATGCATGTGGTAATTAGCTCCAGCAATACAAAATGTTCAATTCATCTGATAAATTTTAATTTTATGTCAAAAGCCTTTTCAAGGAAAGGTGTAAGAGCTTAACACTTGCTAATAGATTTAATATAAATGGCTACTTGCCAATTAAAATCGGTTTTTCAATAATTTGTGATCTAATTTATTAAAGAGAATTATGTGGTTCAAGATGAAATGAAATCTATAATCTCTGTCTGGTGCTGAAATGATAAATCATGTTAAGGCTGTGAGAGAGTGGCTAAGAAAATACAATGGCAACTGGTGCATAAATTAGAAGTATGTCCGTAACTAGATCTCAATGTATAGACAAGTATTTAGCTCAACTTTCACCCTGCTAAAAGAAAAATAAAAAAAGGAGGGATTCATTTTTATAGAACTAGAGGGTGGTAGGTAGAACCAAGAAAACCAAGCCAAATTACAGTTTAGACAGGAGGGCTAAAATGGTAAGTTTGGGAGAACTGAGGTTTGAGGAATAAAGACAAAACCGTCATCTATCTTGAAAAGTGCAAGGTCACTATTTCATAGAAACTGAAAGCCTTATGTCGTGGCTTAACATTTTCTAGGGAGGGCAGGGAAGCCAATATAAAGCAATATCTGATTTTGCATCCAAGTATAAGCTATTCTAAAGAAACTTTGCATTCACCATTTTAATTACACTTAGTTATTCCACAGTGGTTTCTTTTTTCTCTAAATCTGATTTAAACAAACAAACAAATGAACTTTGGACTCTATGGGGCTGTATTATCTACTTCAGATTTTCAAAGAGTTATTTATTTACACTTTGTTACTTATGGCTTGAATAATGTTTCCCTCAATTATATGCCAACTTTTGACCATGAGAATCTGCTCATTGCGGAGTTGCAATGGACCTAAGTTGACGTCTGAAAACTGATCCCAACGCCATCAGTGTTCTCCTATGAAAAAGAATTCAGAAACACGCAAATGCATGCACAGGGTAGAGGTCACTGAAAGGCATGACAGAGGAAGCTGAGATGGACAAGCAAACTGCCAAGACAAGTGACCGAGGCTGCCTTTGGCAAATAATAGTAAGACAGGTGATAGAAACAGCCAAGTAGGACCTCCCCATTAAAGAATTTAGTGTAACTATTGATATCATACTTCCTGATTTCAGATTTTCCAAATTAAGCATTGTGTGATTTATGTTATTCTAAGCCATCTAAATTACCCTTCTTTGACAACAACCTTAGTAAATGAATAAGCATCTTCATCCTGAATAAATATTCAGGTATGCTAAATATTAAATAGCAAATATAAAGTACTTATATTTTGTAAATATATCTCGGGAGAGGATGGCGGGTTCTAGCCCTGACCCGCCACCCCAGCAGAGCCTTGCAACAAGCCAGATGAACCCCCACTGCATGAGGACCTCCATTTTCCACATCCAGACTTCCCCCTCATCAGAACTCCACTCAGCAGACCAGCCTATCACAGCCTGGCTCATCAAGATCCACCCTGGTGCAGTCTTTTTTAAATCCGACCAGTTATGCTGATCCAGAGACTCACAGACATGGGGCAGAGCTGCTACTGACTCTCCCTGTGCCCAGCCGCTCACAAGGCACCGGGAGGGATGGCAGTTTTCTCAGCCCTGGCCCGCCACCCCAGCAGAGCCTTGCAACAAGCCAGACGACCCCACTCCATGAGGGCCTCCGTTTTCCACATCTGGACTTACCCTCATCAGAACTCCACCCAGAAGACCAGCCTATCACAGCCCGGCTAATCGAGATACACCCTGCTGCAGTCTTTTTAAGTTCGGCCCAGGTATGTTATTTCCTACCACTAATAGTATCCTTTCACATTTAATATCATGTCCTGTGACATTTTAAAAGATACTTTTTCTCATGTCATATCAAATATCAATATTTGATATGTCAAATCCCAGATTTGATATGCCAAATACCAGTGACAATTATAGACCTCTTTCCCATGACCTGATGGAATGGTTTGAGACTGTTTATGTTCCTGGAGCAAGCAGATACCCTTGGGCCACGCAAGCATGTGACAGGACATATGGAGATGTTACTGGTGCCCACTCCAGCAAATCGAAGATCAATGAGAAGCCAAGTGATACAAGTGAAGTGATACTTTTCTCATAGTGTTTTGGTAGAGTTACATTTTTAATGAAATTTAGTTGATAACAAGTTTCTAATATAGTCAAAATTAGTGTTATATTTCTCATATGTAGAAATATTGATATTAGCTAGACAGCCTGTAGCAATGTCAAATGAAAATGTAAATTTTTTGAAAGTTATAAAAAATTTCATGTAAAAAAAGTTAATATTTAATGTTGATATAGATTTTTATTTTAAATTCTTTAAATCTGCTGCACATTTTTCCTGCATATATCTTAGAAGTTATTATCTATAGTCCACAGAGATGATACAAAGTTTAACACTATTTCTTTACAAATGATTTTCTCTGGATCAATTCCTGAATACTCCATAGTTTTTTGGACTCTGATAGGAGTGATTCCTGAGTTCAAAGTAAAGAAAGACTTCTGAGGGGTTGGGGCAATAGTATAGCATTAGTCTTGCTCCCTTCCAACCTGGTTTGGATCCCCAACACTCTAGATGGTTTTTGAGCACTGCCAGCAGTAATTCTTGAATGCAAGCCAGCATTGCCAGGTGTGGTCCACTCCTTCAACCCTCTACCCCATAAAAATGCTTTTGTGTGGTAAGCCAAAATCCACATCTCATAAAATATTATGATGTGGTTATCCATGTCTTTAGAATAAGGGCATATTATAAAATAGTTTCTAAACTCCTATGTTACATTTTGCAGTAATTTACATGTAAGAAAATCATTTGTAAATTAAAGAGGATGACCATAATTCATTATTTTAATGTATTCACTTCTATTTTTCTTGATGAAAGCTAAATAAATATAAGCAAAGTAATAATATTATTGCCTCTACATCTATTCACAAAATTGATGAGGTGACTTCTAATGCTCTCCAGCATATTTTAGTGTTCATTTCACATCAAGCATTGTTCCAAGTGTTTTTACATATTTTAAACTACTTAACCTTGCAACAACCCAATGAGATAGAATGGTTATTATTCACATCTGCCACTGAAATAGGTCATGAAAAGTTCGAATGAATTGATGAATGGGATTCAGCTTCACACCCACTTTGACTAACAGTTGGAGTTCATGATCATCTGGTTCTACAAGCTTTTAACAGAAGGACATCAGATGAAATGATAATATTAAAGAATGAAAGCAAATACTAGGAAATATAAATATTGAACCATAATGATTCAGATTTTTCAGAAGTTGAGTTCCAAATGTTTTTCTTTGGGCCTCTTCAGAGCACCAGTCCAACGAAAAAAACTACTCAGATCTAAGAAACAAAATAATTAAGAAATAAACTGAAAAGAATAGCAGCATATCAAAAAGCTTTTCCAAATATTGACTTTGAGGATTAAATCTTTAGATTATAAATGTATTTAGGTTTGACCCAGCAAAGCTTCTCTATGGATTTTATCTAAAGAATAGACTTGCATGCATACAGAATTGCTTCTTGTGCAAGGTTAATCATGAGAGCACTGAGTTTAATAGCAAACGGATGAAAACAATTCAGAAATCCCATGATTAGTACTACTTACACTGCTCAATATGCAGGCATGAGAAGGTTCAAAATTCAGTCTTAAGTGAAAAGAAGGGACATAGCAGTGAGCATGGTACAATACACATTGTAAACAAAATTGGAAACTATATGTCTACTTGCTAATTTATGAAGGCATGCTGGAAGGATACTTAAAATCAGGAAAAAATCTTTCTTATGACACATTAGTAAATGTCATTTAAGTTACTTTCAAAGAATGCCAAAATACTATTTCTATCAAATCGGTACTACTTTTTGTGGTCCAAAGAGCAGTATCTTAGCTGAAGACATAGTAAAGTGGGTAAGATGCTGCATTGCACATGCTTAACCAAGGTTCCATCCTTGGCATCTGCTATGGTAACTCAAGCACCATCAGGAATTATTCCTGATTGTCAAGTCAGCAGTAAGCTCTGAGAAGCAAACTCTGATGAAACAAGACAAACAAAACCCAGCAGTATCTCACACATGAACAATTAAAATAGCTTCCACTCTTAAAACTTCAAGACTATTCAACAGCGGGCCTGTAACAATTTCCTCTTACATGAACTTGTCATTTATCTACTAAAACTCATTTCAGAATAAAACTGACCCAAACAAAGACTTAGGGATTTTTATATATCTTGTCTCCAAGTTTATATCTCTACTTAATCAGCTTTCGTGGCACTGCTATTAGAAGCATATTCGTTAATAAATCAAAAACCTATACTTTGAATCAACTTAAACATTAAACTCATATTATTGTATCTTATATTTTATTTTTACCAATAGTTTAATACATATAGTTTCTAAAAAATTCAACAGAACTATAGTCACACACATAGAAATATTATATATTTTTAAAAAATGACATAATGTCATGCACATAAAAGGCTATGTTATATAATTAGTGCTGCTAAAATGCTCTTTGACTAGAAAAGAGACTAAAAAATCTGAATGCAATCTTTAAAGTATGATTCAATGACTGAGCAAATACTGAGTAGGGAGTAATCCAGGAAATAATCAAAGTAATATACAGTTGATTTGAAGTAATGCAAATGTTACTGAATATTTTAATAGTTCATATTTCTCTCTTTATTACAAGGATATTTGTAAATTGTTATTTAATTGTTTAAATTCTCTTCCTTTTACTCTTTCAATAGATCCTCAGTATAAATGTAATTATACTGAGGTATCATTCTCACAATATATTTCCTTATAAAAATGACAACAAAAATGAGCTATTTGCTAGAGACAGTCGTATTTATTTAAAAAATAAGAAATAATAGCGTTAGGTAATAACTAGTAGGGATAATACCATGGGATGACATATGGCATGAAATATACACTTCTTTTTTCTAAAATAAACAAATCGATTATAACAAATTACAAAAAATATTACTATTGACATATTGTAGACTTGTTATGCAGGTTAGGGATATAAGACACTAGGTAAGGCACCCACCTTGCCTTGCAAAATGCAGACCTTGGTTTTTAATCCTGAGAATATACACAGTACCAAATGAGGGATTCCTGAGTACAGATCAGGGAATAATCACTGTTGCAGCTGTTTGTAGTACCAAAAAAAAAAAAAATATATGGTCTTAAAGTAAAATCATATATAAGCTATCCAGCATAATAAAATTCACCTTGGGGTTTATTTTAGTTTAGTATAGTTTAATGCTGAGAACATCTATAGATATTTATTTTAAAAATGTTGGACCAATTTTAAATGAGATTGAAATTTCTTCTGGAACAAACGCATCTCTAGAATTCAAATAATAGTAGTTGACAAAACTTCATTTAGCAGTCCACAATCAGTATAATTCAGAGAAAGTTACATATCTTTATCTCCATGTTTTCAAATACTACTTGCATATGAAAATCAAAATTGACTTAACTCATTTGTTCAAATTGAATCTTCATGTTGGAGGTTGTTGTTCAGTATTTTTCCTCAAGATGTAATCAGAGTGAAAAAACAAGAATATATGAAATATTGCATACACTGTGGCATGAACAAATCTATTGCAGCGAAAGGAGTGGTTGGCATACATTTAAAATATAAAGAGAAGTTTTTTAACACATTCTACCTCAATATAATGTATGTTTTTAGCTAATTAGGGTAGAAGCAAGAAAATAGGTGATGAACAACATTGTACAAAGTTATACTGAGATAGAATGTGAGGAAATTATATGTGCTTTTAAGTGATTGTTGGCTAGAACTTTTAAAACAATTTCAAGCATCCCTTTTGTTTAAGGATTCCAGACATAATTCACATCTAGTAATTATCTAATTCTAGGCTGTACAAATAAGTTTAATTCAGAGGTTGTATTTATATTTTTTTAATTTCTCCAGCAGGAAAAGGGGGAAAAAGCATGTGCACTTGATTTTGTAGTTGGAAGCTCCATTTGCTTTTTTCTCACCTTCAAAATATTATAGTCTAAATGGAGAGAGCCAGCTATCTCTGGCTGGATTCTTTCTGAACGGAAACTACATGTTGGCTTAAGTTTTGCTCAGAGTCCTCTGTCTCCTAGATGCAGGCCATGGATATTGCATTGTAAATGAAAGGTTGTTTCTCTCTTTCCAGTATGCCCTTTACATATTCTTGGGGCTAGTACAAAGGCTTTTGTACAGACACAGGAAGACAGTTAAAGCTCTGATATTTTAAAACAAGTGTTAATTAACTAGGCATTAGTTACTCCAGGGCATCCATCATATTTCCTAACTTAAAAACTTAGTAGCCCTCAAAATATTTAAATTCCTTACACCTTAAAAGCAGGGTCCCATTGTGAGACTGCATGTACCCAGGGCAAACATTAGTAGGCTATTCTGGTCTCTACATTGGAAGGACAAATGCCCTGAGCAATATACTAAGCAATATAATATGGACATGGGACAAACTCTGGACCAAATGATAAGCAATAGATAAGCAAATGACATTGTGGGGTTAGGAATAAACCCACCTGGCCAGAGGAATTTAGTTTGGATATATAGTGAGCTGTAGAGTAATAATCATTCTATTAATATATTCTTGGGTGTATATAAATGTCTGTATCTCTTAACTGTGTGTATACAAAGTGACCAGAAATATCATTAAATGATGATCTGATCACATGATCACTTGATACCGTTATTCAACGATTTGCTCGAGCGGGCGCCAGTAACATTTTATTGGACCCTATCATGTGCCAATGTGGCCCAAAAGGCATCGGGTTGATTCAGGGAATATGAAGAGCCTCAAAGCGTTCCTTCAGGTCTTGACAAGGATGTCTGACCATCTTGTAGGTGGGTGGCCACGTGATCTTTTGACATCCCGTGGGATCCAGTCGGTAATGGCTCTAGTCCAGTGGTGGTCTCCAAATCGCATTACATGTCCAGCCCATCTGATTTTCGATGCCTTGGCAAACGAGACAGGTCCCTGATTCTGGAATAGTGATGGAGGTCAGAACTCCGGATTCCCTTCTCTCTCTAGAGTGAGGAGTGATATTCCAATCATAGCTCTTTCGATTCCTCTCTGGGAGACCGGATAGCATTCTCATCCTGCTTCCGTAGGGCCCAGGTCTCTGAGGCGTATGTTAATGCAGGGAGAAAGGTGGAGTCAAAGAGATGTGCCCGGAGTCGGAGGTTATTTGTCCTTTTAGCTATTTATTCAATGCCTTTGAAGACATTCCATGCTGCTCTCTTCCTCCTGCACAGCTCAGGTTTTAGGTCGTTCATCATGTTGAATTCTCGACCTAGGTACACATAACTGCTGCATTCAGAGATGTTTGTTCCACTGAGAGTGAATGGGGCCTCTGGAACAAGTTCATTCTTCATAAACATTGTTTTCTTTAGATACAGTTGTAGACCTATCTTTCCACATTCTGGGTAGAAGTCAGACAGCATTTGTGCCGCTTGGCTAATGTTTGGTGTTATTAGAATGATGTCATCAGTGAAGCAGAGGTGGTGTACTTGCCATCCATCTATCTTCACTCCCATTCCTTCCCATTCTAATTGTTGCATGATGTTCTCGAGGGTGGCGCTGAAGGGTTTTGGTGAAATGGTATCACCCTGTGGAACCCCTCTTTTCACATTAATGATAACTTCTTTGTAGAATGGTGAGATCCTGGTGGTGAATCCGTAATACAGCTCACGAAGGATCTTGAAGTATTGGGTTTGAACACCCTGTTTGGCTAGGGCTTTCGATGACTGCTTCAGTCTCCACAGAATCAAAGGCTTTCTGTAAATCAATGAACGTGAGACAGAGTGGCATCTTGTACTCCCTACAAACCTCAATGAGCTTGGTTACTGTGTGGATATGGCTATTGTGCTGAATCGTTTCGGAAGCCTGCTTGCTCGCATGGTTGTCCTTCATCTAGTGTTCTGCTAATCCTGTTCAGGATGACTCTTGTAAACAGCTTGTAGATGACGGAAAACAGGCAGATGGGGCGATAGTTGCCGATGTTGTGAATGTCTCCCTTCTTGAACAGTAGAACTGTCCTGCTGGTTTTCCATTGGGAGGGTACCTTGCATTGGGACAGGTAGCGTGTGAAGAGCCCAGCTAGTGTATTGATGAGTATCGCGGCAGATTCTTCAGGTGTTCGGTCTGACTTTTTCTGGGCCTGGTGCTCTTCCCGTCTTTACTGACCAGATGGCATGTCGGATTTCAGAAGGGAGAATGTTGGCAATGACATATCCATCCAGGTGGATGTGGCTATCAAAGAGATTTGAGTAGAAGTCCTGGATAATCTTCTCCATTGCCTTTCTGGAAGATGTGATAAATCCATCAGGGTGGGAGGGCAGTCATCTTGGTATTATAGTTTTTGAAGGACAAGCGGGGCGGTGAGAATGCTTTTCCCGGCTTCTGCTGCATCTTCCTGTACTTCTGCTCTTCTGTCTTTGAAGTCTTCTTTTTATCGCTTCTCTGCACTGTTTAGCAAGCTTGGATGTTAGCATTTGGTCTCCTGAGGCTCGCACCTTGCCACGTTGGTGAATGAGCTCAAGAGTTTCTGAAGACAGGCGTCCTTTTGTGTCTTTCTCTCTCTCTCAGCATTCTTCGCATAATCATGGAGGTGCTGAACCAGTCGGTTGTATTCTTCATTGATGTCGTCAATGATGGTATCTTCCCATGTTGCTGCAATGGTGCCAAAGAGTTCCCAGTTGGTGGTTGTTCTGGGAGTTCTCTTCTTAAACTTTGCAGCCTTTTTTCCCATTGCGGGAAGTAGAATTTTGTACAAAGAGGAGACGGTGGTCCCATCCTGTTTGGGATTTGGGGAGGACAGCTACATCGGTTAGACAAAACCATCGATTGAAGATGATGTGGTCAATTTCATTGTGGAACTGTCCGCCAGGAGATTCCCATGTCCAACGTTTCGCTTCAGCCTTCTGGAACTGTGAGTTCCCATGAATGGCCTTGGTGGACCACGGTGAACTCAGATAGTCTCTCACCCTGTTCGTTCCATTTTAGGCCATGGGTCCTGATGTGGAGTTCTTCAGCCGATCTTCTCGGTCCTATCTTGGCATTAAAATCACCGACTATGATCTTGTAGAAGGTGTGATCTTTTTTATAGAACTCCTCCAATTCCATGTAGAATTTCTCAATTTCATCTTCTTTGTATGTTGGTGTTGGTAGTTAGACAATGAAGATAGAAATTGCTGGCAGTGGGCCACATCTCTTCAAGTGTAATCGTCCTATTCAGTTTGTTAGGCATTCAAATGAATCAATCCCACATCCCTCAGTAAAAATGACCAATCCACATGTTTAAAGTTGTAAATTGTAATATTTCATGAATGAATCCAAGCGATGAATGGCTTTATAGCTGTGTATCTCATGCTGAGTCCAGAAAGCGATACATCAATAACATTTTTAACAATTTCCTTATGGATACTGCGATAACATTCTTTAATCTTATGGTGTCTGCTGACAGAAGCAAGCCTTGAATGCAAATTATACCAATGCTGGCTGGACTTGGACTGGAGATTTGGGCTTCTCCAATTCCTCCACCTCCATATCAGAAGGCATGACTGTGAGCTCCCAAACACCATAGCCAACAACACTAGAAGAGAGACACTCCAGACCCACAGTTTTGCCACCGCATGGCTGCGGCCGCATGACAGTCTTAGATAATAGTGGAAGTTAGGACCAGGTCCTTTCCAGGATCTTTCATATTTGTACACTGTATACAGTTCTAGGCAGGTTCTAGTCATGGCCCTTCATGCCAGTGAGCCTAGCAAGAAGCCAGGAACCTCCACACCATGAGGTCAGTCATTCTCAACATCCAGACTCTACAGCTCCTCAGAGCTCCACTTTAGAAGGAAAGCTGATCTCTCCCTATGAGTTCATCAGTAAAGCTCGAGATGAGAGTCTACTACTGATAGTATACCACCCATGGCAGAGTCTGGCAAGCTACCTGTGTAGCATTTGATATGCCAAAAACCAATAACAATTTTGACCTCATTCCCATGACCTGAAGGAATGGTTTGAGGCTCTTCATGTTCCTGGAGTGAGCAGATACCCTTGGGCTACAGTTGCTTGCAACTGAACCTATGGAGATGTTACTGGTGCCGCTCAAGCAAATAGATGAACAACGGGAAGACAAGTGATACAAGTGATATTGTAGTTAACACTATTTTGTTATCATTAATTTAAACATTATAAACTCAGACTATTTTTATTTATTTTTTTTAATTTTTTTTAAAATTTTTTTTATTATACCACCGTGAAACATACAATTACAAAGGTGTTCATAATTGGTTCTTGGTAGTACAGTATTCCAGCACCCATCCCTCCACCAGTGCCCCATTTCCACCACCAATGTACCCCTCCCTCTCCCGTCCCCCAGGCCGCCTTAATAGCAGGTACTCCAGTTTCCTCTCTTTCTCTCTCTATCTCTCTCTCTCTGTCTCTGCATCTCTCCCCCTCTTATTTTACATTGAGGCTAGCCCTGCAGATATTTAGAGTTTATCACTTAAGTCTCTTTGTGTATATTCAGTGGTGATAAACTCAGACTATTAATATATCTTTTAAACTTATGCACTTTTCAATTTAACATAATTGTCAAAAATATTTAATTATCTGATTAATCTCATTATTGACTCATTTGAATATTTCCAAGCTATAATTATATAAACTTGAAACATGATTGATGATCTATATGGGGTTATTTTTTAACATTTTATTATACCACCGTGAGATATACAATTACAACTTTGTTCACGCTTGGGTGTTTCGGTCACACAGTGTTCCAGCACCCCACCCCTCCACCAGTGCCCCTCAGCCACCACCCATGTCCCCAATTCCCTCCCCCTCCCACATCCTGCCTAAATGGCAGGTTCTTTATCTCCTCTCCTCTCCCTCTCTCTCTCCTCCTTCTCCCACACATTGTGGGTTGCACCTCACGTACACTTAGATGCCATCATTTGCATTTTTTGTCTGTAATGCTCAGTTCTATGTTAGCATCAGAACTTTAGACATTTATTCACACATGTTCCCTTCTCTATCTAAACTAACCTCTGACTCCCACACGCTTGTGGTAATTTCCACTTTGGTAAGATCACCTAGTATATTTATGTCATGCAAATAAATGCAGTCATTCTATGTCTCTCTCTTTCCTTCTGACTAATTTCACTCAACATGATTCTTTCCATATCCATCCATTTATATCAAAATTTCATAACTTCATTTTTTCTGACAGCTGCATAGTATTCCATTGTGTAGATGTACCACAGTTTCTTTATCCAGTCATCAGTTCTCGGGCATACTGGTTGTTTCCAGGTTCTGGCTATTGTGAATAGTGCTGCTATGAAAATAAAAAGTGCGGATTGTGTTTCCGCTGTGTGTTTTTGGCTTTCCAGGATATATTTCCAGGAGCAGTATGGCTGGGTCAAGCGGAGCTCAATTTCTAGTCTTTGGAGGAGTGTCCATATTGTTTTCCAGAAAGGTTGTACAAGTCGACATTCCCACCAACAGTGTATGAGAGTCCCCTTTTCTATAGGGGTTATTTTAAACCTATGAAAGTGGTCACAAATTATGGAATGTTTCCTACTATTCAGTAGTATTAATAAATAACTGAGCATCCATATGACATATTCTGGCAATAACTTCAAATGGTGTCTAAAATCAGAGTTTAGAAAACATAACCAATTCTGTGAATTTGGTGGCTACTAAATTGTGATAATGTATTCTTTTCAGCATTGCTTATGATATTTACCTTCTGCATACACTGAAACAACCAAAGGTAAATAAAACTGAATAACTCAAAATTTATTACAGCAAAGATTTTTTCAAAAAATTTCAAATATCAAATAATAGAACAAAAAAATTTTTTGTTTCAGAGGGGTTGGGTCAGCCTCCCTCTAGTTTGACTACTGTTTCTAATAGAAAAATACCTATACTATTTTTGTTGCTTTTCCAGTTGAGAACTGTAGAAGAATATAGAAAATGTGAAAAAGAGTAAGGTAGACCAAGTCTGTCCTGCTTTAGTGCCATTCCACTCTCCAGCTTTAGCATGATGTCTGTGTACTTAGGAAAGGCAATCAGAGTGACCACCTCTGAACTTTGTCTCTGCCAAACAATTCCACGGAAGTTACTGGTTTGGAATTTTGAAAGATTAGTGTTCATCAAAAAAGAAAAGAAAAGCTGTATCATTATAAAGGAAAATATGCTTAGCCTTCAGCAGTAACTGATGTGAATTAAATAATAGAGTATCTTTCCTTAAAAACTGAGTACTTTTAAAATTGATTACTATTAAACATCACCTATGATATTGATTCATTGTAATCACTGTATCACTGTCTTCCCCGTTCATCATCGATTTGCTTGAGCCGGCCCCAGTAACATCTCCATATGTCCTGTTTCATGCTAGTAGAGCCCAAGGGCATCTGCTTGCTCCAGGAACATAAAGAGCCTCAATCCATTCTGGAATGAGGTCTATAATTGTTACTGGTATTTGGCATATCAAATGCAATACGGGTAGCTTGCCAGGCTCTGCCGTGCAGGTAGCATACTCTTGTAGTCATCTCTAAGTCCAGCATTTATGCAGCTGCGAGCCGGGCTGTGATAGGCTGGTCTGCTGGGTGGAGTTCTGATGAGAGAGAAGTCTGGATGTGGAAAATGGAGGCCCTCATGGAGTGGGGGGGTCATCTAGCTTGTTGCAAGGCTCTGCTGGGGTGACAGGCCAGGGCTAGGCATCCCCTCCTGGGCACCACGTGAGCAGCTTGGCACAGGGCGAGCCAGTAGCTGCTCTGCCCCATGTCTGTGATTCTCTGGACCGGCATACCTGAACCGGATTTAAAAAAAGACTGCTGCAGGGTGGTACTTGATGAGCTGGACTGTGATAGACTGGTCTGCTCGGAGAAGTTCTGATGAGAGAGAAGTCGGGATGTGGAAAATGGAGATCCTCATGGAGTGTGTGTGGGGGGGTGTCTGGCTTGTTGCAAGGTTCTGCTGGGATGGTGGGCCAGGGCTAGAACCCGCCATCCCTCCGGGTACCTCATAAGCGGCTGGGGACAGGGAGAGCCAGTAGCAGCTCTGCCCCACGTCTGTGAGTCTTGCATTGTAATATTGATTTATTAAAAGAAGCTTCTCAGAGTCAAAGAGATAGTTCAGCAAGTTAGATGCTTGCCCCACATACAGCTTACCTGCTTCCTTTCTGAACACCACATAAGGAATCAGAGCTGACGAAAGTGATCATAAGAGCAAAATTTGGTGTTTGCCCTGAGCATCACAGGTACTGCCTCAAAACAACAAATAAAAACCAATGAAATGATAATAACTATAAAGTCTCTCTTATTTGGTTCACTTTTTTAGGGGAAATGTGGTGTCAGGGGAGGCTCCAGTAGTGCTCAGTGCTATTTCTGACTGTTCTCATGGATCACTTCCAGTTGGACTCAGGGAAACTTATAGGAATTAGTGATTCTCTTAGTATTTATGCTCAATTTTTTTAACTTTTAAAAGCAGTAAGATCTGTTTACAAAAATTGTGGAACTTGCAATGGCTCAGAATTAGTATTTTTAAAATTTATGGTTGTATGAAAAACACATTTATTTAATAGTAATCAAGGTGTGACACTCTGTCATAACCTGAAGTGATGCTTGATAGTGAAAGCAATGCACAGTTCCAAGTCAGCATTTTTACTTAGATATTTTCAACATAATGACAGGTTTATCTGAAAGTAACCCTGCAGTAAGTACAGGAAAATCTATAGATGTATTTGAATCTCATTTCTTTTTTAGAACGTTTCATATTATTAAGATTTTCTTGAATGATATATTTCTCTGATTTTTGAAGCAATATAAATTTTCCACTTTAGGTAGCACTAGAAGTTTTTAATAAATTTGTTGAATACTAGATTTTTAGTGATGTATACATGAAGTGAAGGCAGTCTTATAATACAACCTCAGTTTAAGACCATTTAAAAACTGTGAAATTAGTTAAAATAAATAAGTGTTTTGAAATATATATGTATAGAACATCTGAATTCAGACACTGTATCACTTGTTTCACTTGTCTTCCCATTGTTCATCCATTTGCGTGAGCAGGTGCCAGTGACATCTCCATTCATTGGGAATGAGGTCCATCATTTATACTGTTTTTGGCATATGGAATACACCATGGGTAGCTTGCCAGGCTCTGCCGTTTGCTCTGGGTTTTCCAGGGGGACCAGTCTTTTTCAGTGTCAGACTATCAACCATCCAGGGCCCACTGGGCAGAGCTCTGTGTGTAGACAAGCCTCTCTCCTGTCTGCCATCTGCCGACGCAGCTGGGCACCGCAGCCATACCTGCAACACATCAAGGTGCAGGTGGAAGGAAGACATTGTAATGTTAGTCATAAATTACAATAGGGTTGATTCTTGTGTGTAGCCTTTGGAGAAGGAATAGCTTAATGGATTGAAGTCAATACTGAAAATGGCAAAACACTGTTCTATTACTTATTTCATCAATCTATCTTTACTGACAAGTACAGTATAGACAAGTACAATACTTGTCTGTATTTACATGTTATATAAAACATATGATACATTATTCAAGGTACTATTTTAGTTAAATAAAGTTAAAAATGAAATAATAAAATACATAAATTATCTCATTTCCTCTACTTGCCCTCATCAAAGTTGAATCCATATGCATTTCTCTATGTGGTTGAGTGTATACGTTATATGTTTATTAAATGAAAATTGGAAAATATAACTCAAGAAATTCTAATTCAAATTAAGCATCCCTTATAGTTACTCAACACAGGCAGCTACATGTCTGTAAAATTTATTCAATGGAATATTAAAATACTCATAGTTATAGTGATTCAAGATAACTATTTTAAGAAATATTTGATTTGATGTGCTAGATTCTTTGATTAAAGAAAAATAGGATTTTCCTTCAGAAAAAAAGAGAATTATGCATATTTAGAGATAAAAGTGTTAAGTATCAGAGAGCAGTGCCCACTAATCTTTGAGAAGACAAAAGGAGGAAATATTTGAGTCTAGTGGAGACAAAATGTAAGGGGCAAAATCTATTGGAAAGAAATGTATGATTTTACTGTTAAAGGGTGAATACAGTATAAGATGTTAATTCATAATGATGCACACTCAGCACATATAATGCTACAATCTAACACTAATGTAAATAATAAAAGTCTTCCATGTATTCTAGTGGAGTCAAATTTACACATATATTTTAATTACTTCAACTAAGAAGTCAAGACACTTCATCATCATTGAAATAATATAGATTTATAATGGATCTTATATTTATGCTATTCTGTTACAAATGTGGATATAACAATTTTGTTGGCTCTAATATAATAAACTGTTATTAAAACCACTAGATTATCATTAGACACTTAGAAATTATCTTTTGGAAGTCATAAAATTTTGCTCTGCAGAATTCTTAAAAATAAAATTAGTGATATTGTCAAACAGATTATTTGACAGCCCACTAATAGCAAGATGTCTCCATCTTTGCATGCCAAATCTTGTCAGCTAAGTTTGAAGTTGTTATATTTGAGGAACCAATCACCTAACCTTTCAAGTTTCTTATTTTTTCTATTTTATAAAACATGACTCTACTGATTTTGCCATTGACTTGTCATAATATTTACAAAATGCTTCTGAGCCAGATTCTTCACAAAATTTCAAGCTTAATTTAGTTTGTTCTACATAGTGACAAAATAGAAAAATATTCTATCTAATAGAGTAACAAAGTAAGTCAAATGCATTGTTTCAAGACTGAGTTTATCTAAGCAAATTTGTGTGGGTTTTGTAGGCCTACAAATTTTATTTATAAAATACACTGTGATATGTACCATCATAACCCTTTCTTTCACCATTTCTTCCCACTTACTACTCCAGCTGCCAGAAAAATTTGTCAGTTGAAGATTTTTCTATTACTTGTTGATATATTTAAAGCATTTTTCTCCAACCAGTTGTATGTGTTAAAATATATCTATCCTCATTGCAAATGTACATGGGACATAGGTTTTAGAAGATCATCTTAACTAGAAAAAAATTTTGTAGCAAATAATTTATTTTCTTATTTTTCTAATATCATAATTTGGATAGTATTGATTTCTAGCTTCAGCCTCTATATTTGAATACTATTGATTTCCAACTTCAGCATCTAGCTGAAAAGTTTACATAAATTATCTTTAAGGACGTATGGAAAATTTATGTATACTGGTTACATCACCCCCAACTTCCTGAGTTCTAAATTGTTATATCACAATTTTCTAAAGTTGGGGTTGGAAACCAATACATTTGAGAGCAAGAAGTAAAGAATTATGATAAAATACAAAAGTTTTGAAGGAGATATTGGAAACCAGAAAAATATAAGCTGTCTAATTACATTATACTAGAGTTTATGCTTTTAACTACTAACGAATGATGGATTTTTTAACATAGATGACAAAAGCGTATATCTCACATTACTTTTACAATAAGATTTTACTAGCCTTGATCAATAATGATGACATACGCTCCACCTCTCTTTGAATCTGTCACATTTATTTACTAGTTATTTTAATCACTGGTTTTGATCACTAACACTGCTCTCTCATATGTCCTAAATAATTTAGCCAAAGTGAGACTGCCTAGATTCCATAGCACATATTTGGAAATTCTTGATTCTTCTCTTTTAATACTTTGTGAATGGATCTTCTCAAACTGCCTCCACATTTCTCTGGCTGAGAAAGATCAAGAGCAACATCAGAAACCACAGGAGGGCAACTGAATCATCTTAATGACCTCACCTACCCCGACAAATACTATCATACCAGTTACTCTAGGTAAAACTGTAGTAGAAACAACATGTCATCAGACAGAATCATCAGCCAAAGAAACCAGTATTGGACTTACTGTCATTTAGTCATTTATAGCTGATACATAACTGAACTTTACCTCCTTCTGTTTTTTTACAATAGCTCTAAGCTGACATGAAACTTCATGAAAGCTCTATGAAACTGAATAAAAATTTTCAAACCGGGTAGACTAATATTGTACTAATTTATTTTATTTAATTGTGTAACTGTTAGATAACAGTCTTTTGTCATAGAAACCCATAAAATGTCATATAGAGTCTACCCTTTTGTATATTAATTTTTGATCCTATTTTGCACCTTGATGGTGAAATTGCATTGAACCAAAAGAAGTTCTGTTTAGAAAATTTTAGAGAGCAGAGTAAGTAAAGAGAGAATTTTATAAAGGAAAAAATAATTATACTCCCCAATTTGGAATGTCTGTGTAACTCCAAAATAGAATGTGCAAATAAAAAAAAAGAATTATTCTCACTTAATTGTGATGTATGTGATCCTAGAATAGAATCAGTCAAAGTGTAATTTTTAATTTATTTTCTACTAACAAATAATGAAATAATTCTGCTTTTAATTACAGACTAATATATTTCATACTACTCCCTAATCACAGTCCTCACTGGGGGTAGAAAAAACACTTTAAATTGAATATAGTAATTATTACTAGTTAAAGTAATTAACACTAGTTAAAATATAGTCGTTATTACTGGTTAAATTAGCACTAGTTATATGACTAGCTATCATAGACTGTCTCATTGCTCTAAACCAAAGCCTGTTACTGTACAACATATGTCTTGTACCCACCAGCACCATGGGGAGTATATTAAACCCTACATTTTTTTCTTGCCCTTTGCTTTCATACTTTATGATAATTATGCTTCAAACAGTGGTTGTTTTCCATAACTCCTTCATCATTTATGAGTCTGTAAACTCATACGTTTGTGTCCAGATACAACTTTAGATAGCAGATTTGTCACTAATTTGCTTTCTAATCTGTCTAGGAAAATACATCATTTCTATTTTCTGTGCTCACTGACCTATGGGGCACAGATTATCAGTACCTATGATAATTGTTTCAGTGTATTTGTTAATATATAGGTAACCCTGTTCAAAAAATAGATACTTTTCTAATTTGAGTGACTATGGGCTTAACCATGTTTAATCTCAAGACAGTAAAAATATGGTTGGTCTATTGTTTCCTATTTATGTGTGTGGTAATATATAACTTATTTGAACACTTATCTACATCTGTCTCAGTTATACATGACTATCTTTTTATCCAATCTGCAGACTGTTAAATATAACTATTTTTTACCAAGTTCAAAGAATCTCATCTCATCATATACGGGTCCAATGAAGAGAGTCTGAAGAGTATTTCAGAAATTTCTATCTGGGAGTGATTTTTTATTGTTGTTATTTGTATATACTGTGTAAATTATCTGCATGAATTTTCACTTAATTGTAAACTGTTTCTAAATAAATGAACATGTGAATTATTAAGTAGGCCAAACAAATCTTAAGTATGCTTCTTGTTAAGTAGCTACTTTAAACAATTAAATCACAATTATGATGTTATCCAATTAGAAAATGTAATTCTTTTGACAATTATTATCTTTATGATATAATTTGCTGAGTAACACCAAAGCTAAAATGGATCTATACAAGAGATTATTGTGTGAAGTATTTTTATTTTCTACTTTGTATTACTCGTTTTACATAATTCATGACTTTTCATCAAATAGACACCTACTTACAAATTGAACAATCTGATCCTTCCTCAAATTACCGGTATAGAGCTAATGTCAAGCTGTGTATTTATTATATTTAAAAGATGTAAATACATAATTAGGGTCCAATCCAACCCTTGCATTCATGTACCTTTCAGTTTGCCCTGAGAAAAAGAAATAAAAATTAAATTAAAAATTAGAAAATTGAATTTTTCTAATAGAATAAGAAGACATTTAGTCTTAACTGTATATTTTCTTTGAGAACATAGTTAAAATCATAAAACCTGCCAGTCATAATTTGAATTTGTGTTTTTAAAAGCCCTCTTTATTTCTAATTATATCTATCAGATTAGAAAGTTCCAGCTGTTTATGTTTTGGGATAGCTTGCTTGAATGTGGTCCAAAAAGGTAAAGTGGATGAGTTTACAGTCTCCTAACTAGCAACATATTGAAACAGCATGGGGCAGCAACAATGATGTTAAGTCTGCTTGTTTGTTTTCCTTTTTTATCAAATATTAACATCTTTTGTACTGCAAGGGGACCTCTCAGGATTCAGGAGAGCCTTGGTTTATATTCCCAGTCTCCTTCCTGCCCACAGCCTGCCCTCAGCCATCCCCAGAACGTCTTCCCCAGGCATCCTCAGCATTAATTGTAAAAACAATGGGCCTGTTCATAAGGAGCCTTTTACTGAGCTACTCAGCTCTCTCTTTGACCATTTGCTTGAAACCATAAGACTTGATTATCCAGGGAACATATACTATGCCTTTTTAGACTGCTTATTAAGACTAGAATTTGTTTTTTAAAAGAACTAAGCACAATTGTTTCGAGTAATATCTGTTCTTTATACAATTCCTCTGAGCACATATTACAAAAGTCTCAAGGTGAGGAAAAAATGTAGGTTGTCTTAAGACAGAGCAGAAAGCACTGCACATTGTGATGAAGTGTTTGTAACATTTCACAGTTTAACATAGATGTAACCAACAAAAGAATCTGTCATGAAAATTTTTCAACCAAAATTATTAAAGAATGTAGGTCACTTATGTCTCCATTAGAAAAAAAAACATTTTATTCCAAATCCATGTACAGAGGATAACTAAATAAATCAGATACATTGGAACCCAGGAACCCAAGAATGGATTAGCAATGTTTTTTTACATGGATTTTGTAAAAGTTGCATGATGTACACTTATGTTCTGTACAGACTGTCTTTGAAAAGTAAACTGTCTGATATATCCAAGGAAGCTATTTATTTGTTAGATGCTTGCTATATGTTTCACTTATAATAGCAATAAACAAAGCTGCATTAATTTGTGCATTTTTAAATGAAAGAATATTAAATGTATAGAATGGAGATGGAATTACCAGGAATTTGCTAGAATGTTATTTCTTATTTGGTCAGCGGTTAAATAAGTGACCACCCTGTACATTTTATTATCATTTCTTAATCTGTCCATGAATTCTCACTATAAAAAGGACCAAGCACTGGATAAATTGAATAAAGAGTAGTGTATTGTACATAAATCACTAAATGTGACTTCTATAAAAATTTAAATTTGTATCAATAAAGAGCCCTAAGTGGACATTGATTAAAGAAAAGCTACTATTCTCTCTCTGCCAAGAAAACCAAGAAAAATAAAGGATACTGCTTATAAGAGCATAATATCATTTTCAGCAAGCATCTACAGTGATATAAAAGATGCAGTTTTAAATACATTCAGAAAACTATTTGTTTATCACATTGCACGCATTTTAATTTCAAATTAAAAAAATGAAAAAGCTCAAAATTAGTTACATGGTTTAGAATTAAGGTTGACTAATCAGAGAAACTGGCTTGTCTAAATGTTGGATTAAGGTCCAGCTAAGGAAGGTTTGATTAAACAAAAAGATGTGGGCAAAGCTGTTTTAGGAAGAGCACTCTGTGCTGTCTAGGGGCTAACACTCTATATTCATTTCTTTAAAAAGACACTATAAACCTTAAGGAAAAGCATAAAAATGACATTGTTTTCATTTCCAATCAAAAAATACATCATTTTTCTATGTATGAATTAAGGCAAAAAATGATTGCTACCAAAATATTACTGTAATGAATGTGTAAGAGCTCAGGTAATCGTCTAATAATCTTCCTTAACTAAAAGGATGTTCAGCTCAAACGCGCTGGGGAAGCTGGAACTCTGCTCTCCCCAGGCTCAGCTGACCATGGGGCTCCCAGGAGGGCAGATGGGTTTTGGGAGTGGGCCCATCACCCTCTGGGGAGTCCTGGAAGCAGCCAGATGAGACTGCGCCCACCACACTAGCCACCACCTTTGCTGTCTGGATGCTGGGATGCTACCTCAAGACCAGATTAACAGAGCAAAACGAAGTTCGAGCCCAGGTAGGCAGCTCCCGGAAGCGGGAATCACTGGGAATTAGTCAGATGGAGTCAGGGGTCGGCCCTTCTCCCTCCATTTTGTGGAGCCTGGTGGCCCCACCCAGGAGCTGCCCTGGGATGACCAGCCATAGCATGCAGTCTCAAACGCAGCTGGGGAAGCTGGAACTCTGCTCTCCCCAGCCTCAGCTGACCATGGGACTCCGAGGAGGACAGATGGATTTTGGGAGTGGGCCCATCACCTCTGGGGGTCCCGGAAGCAGCCAGATGAGACTTGCCCACCACATTAGCCACCACCTTCGCTCTCCAGACGTTGACCATGAGGCCCCTAAGTTGTGCGGCTGGTTGCAGCTGCACGGTCCATCATACTAGTGGAAACAGTTATGTCCTTTAATGTACTGCATTCTACAATGTGTAGGAAAGTTTGGCAGGAGAGAGAGATAGAGAGGAGAGAAAAGACATACAGAAACTGCCAAGTAGTTGAAGTGTGGGAGGGGGAGGGAGGTGGGGACATTGGTGATGGGAGATGGTTTCGGGTGGAGGGATGGGTGTTGGAACACTGTAGAACCCAAACTCTACATGAGCATCTTGCAATTGTATGTCTAAAAGAGGTGTAATAAAATTTGTGGAAAAAAAAATAAAATCAATTCTTTCAAAAAATTAAATTAAAAAATAAAGATTATTAAAGTGGTTTGAAAACAAACTTTCTTTGTTAGGCTATTCCCAAAATCTTTTTGATGCAATTGTAAGTAGGCTTGTTTTATTAATTTCTTTTATCTATCATTGTGCATAGAAGTACAATAGAATTATTATGGTGGATACAGTATTGGTATGGTGAGTGCATTTTGTATCAATGCAAACTGTTTGTATTCTGCCAAAAAAAATAATGTTCACCTATACAGAAAACTAACAATCATGTACATAGAAGAACAAAACACATTACTACAGTCATTACTACAGTCATTTCATGCTATATGAAATATCCAGATGACATTATTTTATTTTATTTTATCTTAAAACTCTTTTATTATACCACCATGAGATACACAGTTACCAAAGTGTTCATATTTGGGTTTCAGTCTTACAGTGTTCCAATACCCATCCCCTCCACCAGTGCCCATTTCCCACCAACAATGTCCCTGATTCCACCCTCCCCCAGCCTGCATCTATGGCAGGCAATTTTCACCTCTCTCTCTCTCTCTCTCTCTCTCTCTCTCTCTCTCTCTCTCTCTCTCTCTCTCTCTCTCTTCCTTCTCTTACACATTGTGGCTTGCAATACCTACATTTAGATTTATCATGTAAATCCTTTTGCTACTTTCAATGCTCAGTTCTATTCTGGTATTGTCATTTACAATACGTATTAGTACACTGTTCCTTTCTCTGTATTGCCTAACTTCTGACTCACATATTTGCAGTAGGTTCTACCCACTGATAAGACCTCCTGATCCATGTTTTTTCTGGCCTTAGATATTGGTATCATACTATTATTTTTATATCCTGCAAATAAATACAGTCATTCTATATCTGTACTTTTCCTCTGGCTAATTTCACTCAGCATAATCCTCTCCATGTCCATCAATTTACAGGCTAATTTCATAACTTTGTTTTTCCTAAAAGCTGCATAATATTGCATTGTGTGAATGTACCACAGTTTCTTATCCAGTCATCTGTTCTTGGGCACTGAAAAACAGTATTTTATTCAACACACATACAAACACATATATGTACATATGTATGTGCATATATATATTATATGTATATAAATATACATATATCCTTTGTGATATACAGCATTGTGTCATCCAAAGTGATATGGATTCTAGATACACGTTCATATCTACTATATCTATGACCTTATACTAGTTTCCTAATCTCAGGCATTGTGATTCTTTATATTTAAAATGTAAACTAAGTTCATGTATTTGTATACAATGAAGCTTATAAAATTATATAATTCATATATTCAAATAATAATAATTCATTTTCTCCCAAATTGTGTTATGAATGTGTCAGATTTGAAGTGAAATAAAAATAACATAAATGAAACTTTCTTCCACTGGATAAAACTTTTAAAAATGGATAAAATCTAAGAAGTATTTGTTTCCAGAAATTACCAGAAAGAATTAGCATAGCTCACAATATGTACATATTGGAATGACAATTTACTTCCCAATAGCCACAACATAGCAAAAAGTCAAAACATCTTCACAATGCCCTAAGAACACAAATTACAACTTAACCAACTACCATCATTAAAGCAAATATTGATGGAGCAGTAGGATAGTACAGTAGGTCCAACATTTGTCTTGCATATAGTCAACTTGGGTTCAATCCCAGTATTATGTATGGCCACCTGAACTTCAACAAGAGTGGTGCCTGAGGGTTGAACCAAGAGTAACCCTCAGTACTGCTGACTATGACCTCCAAACAAACAAATAAAAATTGTAAAAAACATATTCTTTAATTTCTGTTGCACTATACAATCTATAGTATATGCTATATGGTTATATATCATAGGTTTAAATGAACTTTAGAGCTCAAATAAGAATGCTATATGGTTATATATCATAGGTTTAAATGAACTTTAGAGCTCAAATAAGAATGCTATATGGTTATATATCATAGGTTTAAATGAACTTTAGAGCTCAAATAAGAACTCATAAGATATGCAACTTTAAAACATCTATAAGTAAAAGATAATTCAATGTACACTGTAGAATGTGTCAATGGACTGTTTGATTTATTTAATTACTTGTTTATTCATTTATCTATTTATTATTTTATTAAACAAACTTGAGGTATATAATTACAAACATATTTTTGATGTTCCAGCACCCATCCTTGCGCAAAGCACATTTCGCCATGAAAGATCTCCCCCTCCCCAAGCCTGTCTCTATAGTAGGCACTTTTCCTTTTTCTCTCTTTCTCTGTCTCTGTTTCTGTCTTGGTCTCTCTCTCTCTCTCTCTCTCTCTCTCTTCCTTCTCTCTCCCTCTCTCTTCTCTTACACATCTTAAACCCGACCTACATATATTTAGGGCATGTCATGTAAATCTCTTTGCATACATTTAATGCTCAGTTCTAGTCTGGCATTATCATTTCCAACAATTAGAACACTGGTATACATTTATATCCCACAAATGAATGCAGAAATTCTGTACCTGTACTTTTCCTTCTGATTAATTTCACTCAGCATGATAATCTCCATGTGCATCCATTTGTAAGCAAATTTCATGATTTATTTTTTTCCTGACAGTTGCATAGAATTCCATTGTGTAGATGTACCATAGTTTCCTTAGCCAGTCTTCTGTACTAGTTACTCAGGTAGATTCCAGATTCTGGCTACTGCAAATAGAGCTGAGATGAAAATGAAAAAGCAGACAGTGTTTCAGATGTGTGTTTTTTGGTCTCTAAGATACATTTCAGAGTGGTATTGCTGGGTCTAATGGGTGCTCAATGTCAAATTTTTGAAGGAATGCCCGATATTCTGACATACACACTCAAATATATGATCACGTAATCTTCAATAAAGGAGGAGAAAATATTAAGTGGAGAAAAGAAAGCCTTTTCAACAAGTGGTGCTGGGAAAACTGGGCATGTAAAAAATGTAAAAAAACTGCACATGTATAAAAATGATCATAGACATCTGTTTAACTCCATGCACCAAAGTCAGATCAAAATGGATTAAAAATCTCAAATTCAGACATTAGTCTATAAGTTACATCAAGGAAAATGTAGCAAAACCCTCTATGACACTGAAGTTAAGTGCATCTTCAAAGATGAAATACCACTCACAAAACAGATGGAAGCAAAGGTAAACAAATGGGATTATATGAAACTGAAAACCTTCTGTACCTCAAAAGAAATGGTGACCAAGATACAAAGACAACCTGCAGAGTGGGAAAGAATATTCATCCAATACCCAATCTGATAAGAGATTAATATTAATCCCTGGTATATAATTAATATTAATTATATAAAAGTTACTGGTAGGACTGGTAGGAAAGCAGTCAAGCCCATCAAATAAAGGGGAGAAGAAATCAACAAAACTTCTTCAAAAGAAAAGACCATTCTAAAGAAACTAGAATGGTCAAAAGGAAAATAAAAAAGTGCTCTTTATCATTAATCATCAGGGAGATGTAAATCAAAACAATGAGATATTATCTCACAACACAGAGACTGACAAACATCCAAAACATCAAGAACAGCCAGTGCTGGTGTGGGTGCGGGGAGAAAGGGACTCTCATTCACTGTTGGTGGGACTGTTGACTCATCCAGTCCTTTTGGTAAAGAACCATTTTAAAATGTATGAAATAATTTCACTGGAAGAAGGTGCAGGGAAAAGTTTGCTGACATTAGTATCTTTGGAAAATATATATAAAAAGAAGTCTAAAAACCTATTTTACACTCTACTCTAGTTGATGAAATTGTTTCCTCATAGGAGTTGAAACTTTATTTAATACTGCTCTTGTAGATAGAAATGGAAAACTAAACAAGTGGATACCCATTTATTTAAATCATTTTTATATTCACATAATGGGATTTTCCAGAAAAGCAAAAGGTAGAAGCCAGAGTGTTTGTGAAAGTATGAAAACACTCCCAAAGAGTTCTTCTCTAGTAAAGATAACTAATTTAGGAATTTTATTAGAATGTTAGAGTATTGATAAATCACTGTATCACTGTCTTCCCGTTCATCATCGATTTGCTCAAGCTGGCACCAGTAACATCTCCATATGTCCTGTCTCATGCAAGTAGAGCCCAAGGGCACGTGCTTGCTACAGGAACATAAAGAGCCTCAAACCATTCCATTAGGTCATGGGAATGAGGTCTATAATTGTTAACGGTATCTGGCATATCAAATACGACATGGGTAGCTTGCCAGGCTCTGCCGTGCAGGTAGCATACTCTTGTAGTCATCTCAAAATCCAGCAATTATTGATGAACCACGTGGCTGCGGCTGCTCAAGGCTGGCTGTGATAGGCTGGTCTGCTGGGTGGAGTTCTGACGAGGGGGAAGTCTGGATGTGGAAAATGGAGGTCCTCATGGAGTGGGGAGTCGTCTGGCTTGTTGTGAGGCTCTGCTGGGGTGGCAGGCCAGGGCTAGAACCTGCCATCCCTCCTGGGCACCTCATGAGCATCTGGGCACAGTAAGAGTCAGTAGCAGCTCTGCCCCAGGTCTGTCTCTGGACCAGCATACCTGGGCCGGATTAAAAAAGACTGTGATAGGGTGGATCTGGATGAGCCAGGTTGATAGGCTGGTCTGCTGGAGAGCCAGTAGCAGCTCTGCCCCATGTCTGTCTCTAGTATTGATAAAATACTAGAATACTTTTTAGTATTGATAAAAAGAAGAGAAAACTAGTAAAATTAGTAAATGATAACTTGATAAAAGGAGTTGAAAAGATACCACGGTGTATACGGTTGCTTGACTTGCAGTTTTGATCCATGTCGATAAAGCCTGTAGTAAGCTATAGATCACCAGCTGTGACCCCCAAACATAAATTATTACAACAGTGAAAAACTGAATCCATAATGGAAAATTATACATAACACTATGTAAATACCCCATAACTAAACTGAGTTGGCATTTATTTCAGCATAAACATGATTTCATTTTGCAAGAAAGATAACATATAAATTGGTAGACTGTATCAGAGTTATGAAATGAATAGATAATTGTACAGTGTTTTAAATAAATATCACTGTCTGTCTGTCACTGTCTTCCCATTGTTCATCAATTTGCTTGAGTGGGCACTAGTAACATCTCCATTATTCTTGTCACAAGCAAGTGCAACCCAAGGGCATCTAACTTGCTACAGGGACAGGAGGATCCCAAAACCATTTTCAGGTTATAAAACTGAGGTCCATAATAGTTACTAGTCTTTGGCATAAAAAGTAAATAAAACACGGCAGCTTGCTAGGCTTTTACTGTGTAGGTGGTATAGTCTCAGTAGAAGGCTCTCAACCCGAGCATTTACTGATGAAACTTAAAAGGGGAAGATCAGGCTTTCTCTTGGATGGAGCTGTGAAGACTATGGAGTTGGATGTTGAGATTAACTAAAGGCATTATGTGTGGTTTGCTCTGGCTTCTTGCCAGGCTTACTGGTATCAGTTAAAACATATCTATAACTGTTTACTACTTATAAATGTGAAAGAAATTGGGAAGAACCTTTTGTAAAATTCAGTATCCACGAGTCAAGGGACATGTGTGTCTGGCGTGGGTGGATCTCTCTCTTCGGGGGCAACTGGCATGGAGGTGGAGGAAAGGAAAGGGCCCAAAACTCCACTACAAGTGTGGCAAGCATGGTCTCTCCCAAGCTCATGAGAGCAAATCCTTGGAACAATGTTGGACTCAGCTAGAAGATGGCCGAGCACCTTACCAGGAGGTCAGCTCCATGGGTTGCTTCCACATGGGGCTGGCCGAGCAGCGCAGCTGTGGGTCTGAAGAAGATGGGTCTGGATCTCTTCTGGGGTTGCAAATTAGCTGAGTCTGGCGTTGGTGGGTCTCTCTCTTCAGGGCAACTGTCATGGAGGCGGAGGAAAGGGCAGGGCCCAAAACTCCACACCGAGTCCAGCCAGCATGGTCTCTCCCCCTCTTGAGAGCAAACCCTTGGAGCAATGTTGAACTTGGCCAGGGATGGCCAAGCCCCTTACTGGGAGTTTAGCTCTATGGTTTGCTTCCACATGGGGCCAGCTGAGTAGCGCACCTGTGGGTCTAAAGTGGATGGGTCTGGATCTCTTTCGGGGTTGCAAATTAGCTGAGTCTGGCGTGGGTAGGTCCCTCTTTTCTGGGGCAACTGGCAAAAAAACCCTTAGAGCAATGTTGGACTCGGCCAGGGATGGCCGAGCCCCCTTACCGGGAGGTCAGCCCCATGGATTGCTTCCACATGGGGCTGGCCGAGCAACGCAGCTTTATATAAATATTTGTATAATAGATTAATTGTTCCTGGAAAAGAGCCAGTAAGATCAGAAAAGCAATAGTAAAAAACTTTTAGTTTCAAAAACATTGTGATTAATGATGTGATGGCTCTACATCTCTCCTACCTATGATAAAAATAATTCTCTTTGCAATTCCTAAAGTGAAAACATTTTGATCAATTTATTTCAAAATTCTGGTTAATTTGTGTTTTGAAATGGCAAAAAAAATAGTGCATAACCACATATTATGCAACATTCCCAGCAGATTGGAAATAACATCTCATAATCAAATACAATAATGGTTTTCAATGAAAGTAATGAATATTCACATTGAACGACAAAGGCTGTAAATAGTATCACATCTGTTCAATCAGATTTGACCTTGAAATCATATTTGATGCAAAGATTATTTTAAAAAGGTAGATTTTGGAGCTTGTCTGAACTTTAGAATAATGAATAGGAGGTTGTGAAACAGTTGCAAGAAAAGAATGCAGCAAATATACTGTAAAATTGAATATAAAAATGCAATAAGGTTAAAACATTATAAAATTATGGCAAATGGCAAATTCTTGCATTCACATTTCACTTTAAGAAGCATGCTTTACAACACTGCTAATGATAGAGATTCTATACACACAATATCCCAGGACCACAGATCAGAGTCTCTGATTTCCTCACCATATTCTCAGAGTTCCCTTCTCTCCAGCCCCAGTCCCGCCCCTACATTTGGTAAACTCCGTTCTTAAGACCAGTTCTTAATCTTTTTCACATGTGTTACGCTGTTAGTGTGTTTATTTATGTCCCACATAACAGAGTGATCATTCGCTGGATCACTCATAGAAATCAATGATTAAAAAAACAATATGTAGGAAATCACTAATGAGGAATAAAAGACTTTTTAAAAACTCTGAACAGAAAAGAATATATCTAGTTAGCGATCAGTAGGTTAAGCAATGTACCTTGCATGCAGCCTAACCGGTTCCTCCCTACTGCCACATACGATCCCCTAAATACCACCAATTATGAGCCATGAAGAGACGGGAGCAAACTCACAGAACTTCCAGGTGTACCTCCAAAATAAATGGCTTTCATAAGATATATAACAGATTATATTTTCTATGATCTTCATAAGATTTACAGTAGATATATAAAATGAAAATCTATAGGCCAGAGGACAATAGTGATACAGAGCAAACAAAGTGCATAAATAAATACCTCCACAATAATTTTCTATCCAATTAATTATTCAGATTTGAAGGGATAGACCTAAATTTTATGGACAATAAACAGTTTAAGAAGGTGACAATCTTCAAATCAACTTTTCAATTTCCATAGCACAAAATTGGAAAACCTAAAAGAAATAGACAATTTTTCAGTATTATTATCTTCAAATATATAACTAGGAGAAAACAGAATACCTTCATTTACAGAGCAGTTAGCAAGCACTAAAGGTGCAGATAAAAGATTCTCCTCCCAAACAAAAATCTTGTTTCAAATATGTTTACTGGAAAGTTTGCCTAATCTTTTAAAGAAATCTATTTCCTGCCCACTCATGCTCAGGTGATCATACAGAGTTGGGATACAGAACAGGAGTTGGCTCATGCATGGCAAGAAACATGTATATATTTATATGCGTGTATACAAATATATATGTGTGTGCATGCACATGCACACATATATATATATATATATATGTGTGTGTATATATATGTGTGTGTGTATATATATATATATATAGTGGATATATATATCCACTATAGCTCTAACCATAGTATGGAATATAAGGAAATATATAAGAGAATAAGAAATATATAAGAGAATAAGAATGCCGGAGAGAGAGACACAAAAGGACGCTTGTCTTCAGAAACTCTTGAGCTCATTTGCCAACGTGGCAAGGCGCGAGCCTCAGGAGACCTAATGCTAACGTCCAAGCTTGCTAAACAGTGCAGAGAAGCGATAAAAGCAGACCTCAAAGACAGAAGAGCAGAAATACTGGAAGATGCAGCAGAAGCCGGGAAAAGTATTCGCACTGCCCGCCTGTCCTTCGCCAACTATAAGACCAAGATGACTGCCCTCCGACGCCCTGATGGATCTATCACATCTTCCAGAAAGGCAATGGAGAAGATTATCCAGGACTTCTACTCAAATCTCTTTGATAGCCACATCCCCCGGCCCACATACCAAATTCCACAGGATGGATATGTCATTCCCAACGTTCTCCCTTCTGAAATCCGACATGCCATCTCATCGGTAAAGAAGGGAACAGCACCAGGCCCAGACAAAGTCAGACCCGAACATCTGAAGAATCTGCAGTCGGTAATCATCAATACACTAGCTCGGCTCTTCACATGCTACCTGTCCGAATGCAAGGTGCCCTCCCAATGGAAAACCAGCAGGAAAGTTCTACTGTTCAAGAAGGGAGACATTCATGACATCTGCAACTATCGCCCCATCTGTCTGTTGTCTGTCATCTACAAGCTGTTTACACGAGTCATCCTGAACAGGATTAGCAGAACACTAGATGAAGGTCAACCATGCGAGCAAGCAGGTTTCCGGAAAGGGTTCAGCACAATCGACCATATCCACACAGTAACCAAGCTCATTGAGGTTTGTAGGGAGTACAAGATGCCACTCTGTCTCACGTTCATTGATTTACAGAAAGCCTTTGATTCTGTGGAGACTGAAGCAGTCATCGAAGCCCTAGTCAAACAGGGTGTTCAAACCCAATACATCAAGATCCTTCGTGAGCTGTATTACGGATTCACCACCAGGATCTCACCATTCTACAAAGAAGTGATCATTGATGTCAAAAGAGGGGTTCGACAGGGTGATACCATCTCACCAAAAACTCTTCAGTGCCACCCTCAAGAACATCATGAGACAATTAGAATGGGAAGGAATGGGAGTGAAGTTAGATGGTCGGCAACTACACCACCTCCGCTTCGCTGATGACATCGTTCTAATAACACCAAACATTAGCCAAGTGGCACAAATGCTGGATGACTTTGACCGAGAATGTGGAAAGGTAGGTCTACAGCTGAATCTGAAGAAAACTATGTTCATGAGAAATGAACTAGTTCCAGAGGCCCCATTCACTCTCAATGGAACAAACATCTCTGAATGCAGCAGTTATGTGTACCTAGGTCGAGAAGTCAACATGATGAACGACCTAAAACCTGAGCTGCGCAGGAGGAAGAGAGGCGGCATGGAATGCCTTCAAAAGCATCGAAGAAATATCTAAAAGGATAAAAGAACCTCCGGCTCGAGCACATCTCTTCGACTCCACCGTTCTCCCTGCATTAACATACGCCTCAGAGACCTGGGCCCTACGAAAGCTGGATGAGAATGCTATTCGAGTCTCCCAGAGAGGCATCGAAAGAGCTATGCTTGGAATATCACGTCTCACTCAAGTTTGAGAAGGAATCCGGAGTTCTGACCTCCGTTGCTATTCCAAAATCAGGGACGCTGTCTCGTTTGCCAAGGCATCGAAAATCAGATGGGCTGGACATGTAATGCGATTTGGAGACAACCGCTGGACTAGAGCCATTACTGACTGGATCCCACGGGATGTCAAAAGATCACGTGGCCGCCCACCTACAAGATGGTCAGACTTCCTTGATAAGACCCTGAAGGAACGGTTTGAGGCTCTTCATATTCCTGAATCAACCAGATGCCATTGGGCTACATTGGCACGTGATACGGTCCAATGGAAATGTTACTGGTGCCCGCTCGAGCAAATCGATGAATAACTGGGATTCAAGTGATTCAAGTGAAGAAATGGCCAATGTTAACACACCCCAGGGATTGGCCAGAGGTGTGAGTGAGGGAAAGAGGGAGAAGAAACCTTGAGGGATTGGTGCAGGAATACTGACACTGAGGTTTTTATGAGACTAGAACACTGTATATAAAACTACGAGTTACGAGTGAAAAAATAGCTCTCCATGACTAACATATATAGAACTAATATATAACTACTATATATATGTGTGTGTGTGTGTGTGTGTGTGTGCGCCGCATGCGTGAATATGTAATGTTATATGAATGAAACTCAGCAATCCCTATATAAAAACAACCCACTGACTACCTGAGAAAACAGTATAAAGATGCACATTAAGAAAAAGAAGTCCAAATGATAGAAAAAGTATGATAAATATTTATCTTCAAAATCTAAAATAAAATTTGAGATCTCCTTTATATTCAGTAGACAGCAGATATGACCACCAGATTTAATGAGTACTGAAGAAATACTTGTCATATATTTCCATAATGTAATTAGACAAATATGTTTGTCTAATTGTTACTTGTTTATGAAAGTAAACAAGTACAAAATTTAGTAATATCAAATATGTAGCTTGTAACATATCAATTCATCCCTAGTACATACTCTGAAGAAATTTGACCACTTACACCAAACATAATGTAAGAAGTGATTAAAACAATATTGACAATAAGGGTCCATTAAATAAAAATAATTGTATCACTGTTTCACTGTTTTCCTGTTCATCATCAATTTGCTCGTGCTGGCACCAGTAACATCTCCATATGTCCTGTCTCATGCTAGTAGAGCCCAAGGGCAACTGCTTGCTCCAGGAACATAAAGAGCCTCAAACCATTATATTAGGTCATGGGAATGAGGTATAAAGCGCCTCAAACCATTCCATCAGGTCATAGGAATGAGGTCTATAATTGTTACGGGATTTGGCATATCAAATACAACACGGGAGGCTTGACCGGCTCTGCCATGTGGGTGGCAAACTCTTGTAGTTACCTCTAAATTCAGCATTTATTGATGAACCGCACTGCCACGGAAGCAGGGCTGTAATAGGCTCTTCTGCTGGGTGGTTTTAGACTTTAAAACTTTTTTTGGGGGGTCACACCCAGCAATGCTCAGGGGTTACTCGTGGCTCTGCACTCAGGAATCACTCCTGGCTGTGCTCAGGGGACCATATGGGATGCGGGGGAATGAACCTGGGCGGGCATGGGCTGGCCACGTGCAAGGCAAACGCCCTACCAGCTGGGCTATCGCTCTGGCCCCCAGACTTTAAAACATTTTTTTTGGTGTAACGCACCCAACGCTCAGGGGTTACTCCTAGCTCTGCACTCAGGACTTACTCCTGGTGGGGCTTGGGGGTCATATGGGATGCCAAAGATTGAACCCAGATTTGCCTTGTGCCAGGCTTCGCCCTTAGAACACTTCTGCTTGCTCTTGAAATCTATTCCACTTCCTTGGCCTTTTGTCTCTGGGTCTTCTCCCACTCTGGAGGCTCAGGTTCTCCTGAGCACACACTTCCCTCTCTGCATGGCCACACAGGCAGCACAGCAGCTGCAGCGCTTGCCGTGCACACAGCAGACCCAGGTTCAACAAGCAGCACAAGGCGATGAGCCGGAAACCAGAAAGCAGCCGTTTTGCCTCAGACTACCTTCCGGAGGGAGGAGGAAACATCTGTGCTTCAACTCAGTTTACTAAGTCCTGAGGTTTGGGCCAGAGCGACAGCACAGCTGGGAGGGCGTTTGCCTTCACGAGGCCGAATCGGGTTAGATCCCAGCATTCCATATAAAAAATATTTAATGCCAACTAAGAGATTAAAACAATATTGGAAATATGGACCATTATAAAAATATTTAATGCCGACTAAGAGGCGGCATTGAAATGGTACATTTGAATTGATCATTTAAGAAACACAATGCAGCATTTAAGGAACTCAAATTAATGAGATCCATTTACTAAAAGGTGTATGAAAACAAACAAGATGTTGAAAGGAAATATGTTGAAAGAACATATTTCTGAAAATATGTTCAGAAAGACACACACCTTACATATTACAAAACATTACTCAGATGATACATACTCAATAAATGATTATTCTATTTATGTTCTTTTTAAAATTTTCATTTACATTAGTAATATTTTCACTTGCCAGGAAGTAAGTTCAGATTTATGGAAATTAACTGAGTTAAAATTATATATTTATGTGAGAATATTAACATTTGACAAATTGAGACAAAAAATCGCTGCCTAAACCTCTTCTCTCTCAATATTAGGACTTTGGAAGTAATTAATGGATATTATACACTATACAATAATAACTGATCCCAAGGCACGTTTCCTCTACCTGTGTAACTCATTATATAAACACATTTAATCTGATAATTAACTAAAAAACATTCAGTTAACAAGATGTATCATCATTAGTATCTTCATAGTCATTATATATGACAGAATATTAAGTAGTTTAAGTAGTTAAACCATTGCAGTGACATCTAGTAATCTTGTAATAAATGCACTCAAAGAATTATTTATAAAGATCTCAATTTAGTCTGTTATTTAAGTTTCATTATTTTAATTTATCTTTGATAATGAACTAATTTATTATCCAATTGTTCTGTTAAGATTTATTCTAACAGTACCATGGACAGATAAGTGCTATTACTGGTTTATAGAATTGAATGTTTGCCTATTTTATACCAAAGCTAATTCACTGCAGTTAGATTCCTTTCTTTATACTTATAAAATAAAAATACATAGTGGGCATCCTTGTCTTGTCCACAATCTTAGGGGAAGGCTATCATTTTTTTCCATTTTGAGAATGATGCTTGCTGTAGGCTTTTGGTAGATGGCTTTGACTATAATCAGAAAGGTTCCTTTGATTCCCATTTTGGATAGTTTTTTATCAAGAACGTGTGTTGGATCTTGTCAAATGCTTTCTCTTAGTCTATTGATATGATCATATGTTTTTTATTTTTTCTATTATTGATGTGGTGCATCCTGTTGATTTACTCGAAAATGTTGAACCATCTTTGCATTCCTGGGATGAATCCCACTTGGTCATGATGTATAATTTTTTGATGAGTCTTTGGATTCTGTTTGCCATTATTTTGTTGAAGATCTTAGCATCTGTGTTCATCATGGAAACTGGTCTGTAGTTTTCTATTTTTTTTGATGTCTCTGTCTGCTTTGAGTATCAGGGTTGATATGAGCCTTGTAGAAACTATTTGGGAGTTTTTCTGTTTCTTATATTTCCTGGAAGAGCTTGAAAAGGACTAGCCCTCTTTAAAGGTCAAAGACTTCACTGGTGAATCTATCTGGTCCTTGGATTTTGTGTTTGGGGGAGACTTTTTTAATTACTGTTTCAATTTCCTTGATGGTGACAGGCTTATTCAGGTATGAAGGTCATCTTGTTTCAGTTGTGGGAGGCTATAGGGCTTCATATATATATATATATATATATATATATATATATTCATATATATATATATATATATGTGTGTGTGTGTGTGTGTGTAAATATATATTATTACAATACCAATATCCAAGACCAGGCAAAACATGGATTAGGAGGTCTTGTCAATAGGTGGAATCAACTGCAAATGTTTGGGTGAGAGTCAGAGTTTAGGTAAGACAGAGAAGGCAACAGTTTACTAATTATCGCTGGAAATGACAATACTAGCCTAGAACTGAGCATTGAATATAGGCAAAGGGATGCCCATGATACCTCTAAATGTATGCATTGCCAACCACAATACTTAAGAGAAGGAAGAGAGAGAGAGAGAAGAGAAAGAGAGAAGAGAAGAGAGAAAAGAGATAAAGAGCATGCCATAAAGGCAGGTTGGAGGAGGAGGGAGGGAATTGGGAACATTGATGGTGGGAAAAGGGCACCGGTGGAGGGATGGTGCTAGAACACTGCATGACTGAAAACCAAACATGAGCATCTTTTAAGTGTATGTCTTGCAGTGGAATAATAAAAATATTTAAGAATAAATAAATACCAGCATTTAATAAAATAAATATACATAGACTTTTTTTAAATTTATTTTTTTATTTTTTGTTTTTTGAGTCACACCCAGCAATGCTCAGGGGTTTCTCCAGTCTCTGCACTCAGGAATTACTTCTGGCGGTGCTCACGGGACCATATGGGATGCCGGGGATCGAACCAGGGCCAGCATGGCCGACCTCATGCAAGGCAAACGCCCTACCCTCTGGACTATCGCTCCGGCCCCCTTCTTATTTTTTCCTTTTCTGGAATTTTAGAAAAGATGTATGCTTGTGGAGTCTAACCTAAAATATTACATTGTTAAAATACTCTAGTTTGAAGAAGTGAAAGAGCAACAACATAAGAAAGTGTAGAAAAGGAGAATTGGAGAGAGTACAGTAGCAAGGACTCTTGTTTTGCACATGAACTGCCTGAGTTTAATATTCAGCTCATTTATGGTCTCCCAAGAGTTGTCAGGTGTGATTCTTCAGTGTAGAAACTAGGAGTAAGTTCTAAACACAATTGAGTGATACAGTATCCTTTGAATAAAAGAAAACAAAAACAAGTTTAGAGATAAGGGAGGTAAGTATCATACTATATTTTATATCCCAAAAAATAAGTGCAATCATTTGTATATCTGTTCTTTTCCCTCTGGCTAATTTCACTCTGGCTAATTTCACCTCAACATGGTACTCTCCATGTCCATTCATTTATAGGCAATTTTCAGAACTTCATTTTTCCTAACAGCTGCATAGTATTCCATTGTGTAGATGTACAACCATTTCTTTATCCAGTTGTCTGTTCTTGGGCACTCAGAATGTTTCAAATTCTGGCTATTTTCAATAGTGCTGCTTAGGAACATAGATATGCAGATGGTGTTTCCTCTGTATGATTTTGACCTCCAGGGTATATTCCCAGGAATGGTATTGCTGGGTCAAACAGGAACATGGGCAATTTCAAGGTTTTGGTCCATATTGTTTCGCATAAAGACTATACCAGTCCACACCCCCACAACAGAGATGAGAGTCCCTTCCTCTGCACATCTACTCCAGTACTGGTTGTTTTGCTCCTTTGGATATGTGCCAGTCTCTGTGGTGTGAGATGATACTCGCTGTAGTTTAGATTTGCATTACCTGATGATTGATAAGATTACTGGTACCATTCTATCACCTATCTTCTTATTCATATCATCATGCATCTTCATCTCATAATCATACAAAGATTAATATATCTCCTTCTTGTGCTCAGAAAAAAAATTGGGGAGTTGGCTTTGGACCACCTCATAGTTGAGGTGTATACCTCAACTATGTATACCTCATAGTTGACTCTGTACTCAAGGATTACCATTATCTGTACTTGGGGTCCATATGGGGTGCCCAGATAGTAAACCCAGGTGGTTCACAAGAAGGAAGGCAGTCTACCAGCCTTGCAATGGCCCTGGTCTTTTCTCCCTTTTGTTTCAAAATATATCAAGACTTGATAATAGACATTGTGTTCATCTTTTTTATTTGTGCATTTTCTTATAGATATTAATTGTTTTCTGCAGATTGAGATAGTTTAAGTGCAAAATGTCTATCTTTAATAAAATTTTGATGGAGTTGTATAATCAACATGGATTGGATAGCAGAAAGGGTTTAGTCTGGAAACCAGGGTGGTATTTGTCAGAGTGCTTTTTAATTAGGTATATGAAAATATTCCAAATCCTATTAGAAAATTGTCACTGATCTTTGTAGGATAATGATGGTAGAACTTATAGAAAAATACAAATAATTGTTTATCATACATTTATAATTTGTTATATATTTCACATTAACATACTTTGAAAACATAGTTTGATCTTTTATTATACTCATTCAGAACATTATAATATTACACACAGATAAGCCAATGAAATGTTTACAGATTCTCAATGAATGTTTGAATTATTTAGGAAAACTATTAATTTTTGTTCATAATTCTTTTTCTAAGAATGTCTTACTAACCTGAGGTCAGAAGCCAATTAAAAAAATAATTCCCGTACCTTTTTTGTCTCTATTATTTATCTCTTATTTCTTTGTCTCTATTATTTAGTCAATATAAATTGAATTCTAGAGCTAAATATTACCAATTGGTATAAATAAGTACAAACACTGGAATAGAAATAAACCAGTCTCTTAGTAAATAAAATATGTAGATTGCATCCTGAATCTGACCCAGATTGAGACATTGTTCAAGGGATAAGGACTTTGAAGTCAAAACCTGGCATTTATTTCACTTCAAATTTAGAAAATAATCTTATCTCATAATTATATAATACCAACCTGTCACTTTACAAAATTTTCCTCTTACTCTGTCAAATCATTCATTGCTTTCTTTCAATATTCCAGGTTTGGGGGTATAGCAGTTAGAGGAAGAATATTTCCTGTTATAAATAATTTATATCTTATTTCTTGAAAGAATGGGAAATCCAACCCATTAACTGGAAAATTCCCACATCTTTCCCAGTGATGTTTTCTGCTGCAGAAATATAGTTCCCATGTTCCATGAGGTTGAATACTAGTTTCTTAAATTGCATAACTGGAAAGAAATGATCATGATTTTAATTCTTTTCAGAAACCGTGTTAATCTTCATAACAGTAATATCTCTTTTTAGTATATTACAGTTAATTCAGTAGATGCCTAATTCTTACATGGAATTTCATATGTTGATTTATTTTTATTTGTTGTCCCGGGGCCCACACCTAATGATACTCAAAAAGATAACTTCGTGGCTGTGGACTCAGGGAATCTCTCCTCGTGGTGTTCATATGAGATACTGGGGATCAGACTCAGCTGACTCAGTGCAAGACAAGGGCCTATTCACTGTACTATCTCTGCAACCCTGAATTCCAAATCTATATGTTCTTGAACATAGTACTTACTTCACTTACTCACATTTTAGCCTATAGTTATGGTTCATTTAGAAATTTTAATGTCTATCCTCTGCACTTAACATGTTATTTTACCTTTTTTTCTGCTGTCCTTTTACTGATTTTCTACAAGGACTCATAAAAAGCAACATTATATATATTCACTATTTGTGTGATATACTTACTGTTTATATTTCTATCATCTTCATATAAATAAATTCACCACAATCAATTGAGAATGAAAAGAGAGAGAACATATGTGGCAAACATCTCCCTATGTGCTATTATTCTCTTTTCACTCAGGGTCAGAAACTTTATGATATTGCTTTATAGAGTATACAACCATTCATACCACTTATACCTCTAATGCTGTATGAGAGAGAGAGGGGGAAAAAGGTAAATAATTTGGGAACCGAGAAATTCAATATATTGAAAGTAAGTCAACTGGCTGCAATTTAAAGAGTAGCTGATGCTGAGGCTTGGGTTTCAAAGAAGTCTTAAATTTTCTCTTCTAGGGATGTCTCATTCTTTTCCCTCTTAACTTCAACTGATTAGAAATGGTTCACTCACCTTATTATGGATGGTATTTTGCTTTCCCCTGAAGTCTGCAAACAATATTAATATCATTTAAAATACCTACCAAAACAGAATAGACAGTATCTAATTATTATAAACCCTTAACTTTAGATTAGAAAACTGAGTACCAAGCAGTGTGGAGAGTGAGGAAGGAGCAGTGGAAAGATTAAAATGCAAATTGGAAGTGATATAAAGACAGTGATCACTTGACCACCTGATCACTTGACATCCCGTTATTTGTTGATTTGCTCGAGTGGGCCCCAGTAACGTTTCCATTTGACCCAATGCATCCTAATGGCATCTGGTTGCTTCAAGAATATGAAGAGCCTCAAACAGTTTTTCAGGGGTCTTGAGGAAGAAGTCTGACCATCTTGTAGGTGGGCAGCATGATGATTTTTTTGATGTCCGTGCAATCTAGTTGGCAACGACTCTAGTGCAGCTGTCATCTCCAAATCGCATTACATGTCCAGCCCATCTGATTGCCTTGGCAAATGAGATATGCAAAATTTGCTATGCCAAAACCAGTAAAAGACAGTGATAGAGGGTCTTTGTGAATTTTGATGCAAAAGAGGTGCAGTGACATCAAAACCGCTATTAATAGTGGAACTATATTACTAAATAATAATAATAATTATTATTATTATTATAATAATTATAATAATAATAATTTAAAATCCATTATGTTTTTTTTTGGGTCACACCTGGCAATTTTCAGGGGTTCCTCCTGACTCTGTATTCTGGATTTACTCCTGGCAGTGCTCAGGGGACTATATGGGATGCCCGGGTGGAACCTGGGTCGGTAGCATGCAAGGCAAATGCCCTACCTGCTGTGCTATCACTCCAGCCCCTAAAATCCATTTTCAAATTAAAGGCTCCCCTTTGGTAGATACTCTAGATTTTAATTGAGAAATTTTAGGTATAATGGCCTTGAGAAATTGGCAAACAAAGTCATCAAACATGTGGTTTCCTTTCACAGTGACTGCTAGTTCTAGTATAAATTTCATACATGTTTATTTACATATTTTGTCTGTTGGCTTTTTTTTTGCTTGTCTTTGGAAGTTTTTATGGATGATGACTCAGGTGTGATGACTCATCTCAATCTGTCCATTCAAATCCAATATGTTGATTTTAACTTTTGCAAAATCACAGGCAAAAGGAAGAACATGCAGTATGCTATCTTAAGTGTCAGTTAACTCTAGGTGGTAAAAATGAATCTTTTGGCAATCTATCACCCTGTCCATAGTTAAGGTGCTTTCAAAGGCTTGTTACACTAAGCAATTACTTATAATAAAACTATGAAATATGATTCAGTTCAATCATAGGACGAGGATGTCATGTTGAATTTCTGTCATAACACACTACTTACCAGTAAAACATAGAACAGGCTTTTATCACCATTAATTATTCACAATAAAGTTTTAGAAAAAGTATATATCTGAGAAAAATTGGAAATGTAAGGGAAATGTCTCGAAAATTTTAACAGACTTATGCAGATCATAAAAAATAGCTTTGGATACAACTTTGAAATGTCTTAAATTAAGCTCTTGCTCAAGATATTAGGAAAGTGTTTTAGCATTATCTCAAATGCTTTAAGTATGTCCTGTCCAAGTAGCAATGGGTTCGTAATTCAAATATGGTTATTTCCTTGTTTTATTATTTTGTTTCAATATATTAACAGATACTCAGAACTCAGGAAAAACTGAAACCAGCTCATCTATTTCCTAGTAAGTGTCCCTAGATATAATATCTACCTCTAAAAAAAGCAAGAAGAAAATAAGAAAGTATGAAATATAAAACCAACAAAAAAGAATATCTGCCTCCTGATGGAAAAGGTATCTGCCAAATTCAGGTGCTTTTTAGGATTAAAGAAAGGTAAAGTATTCAATTCTAAGGCAATCTGATATTTTGTAATAAAAAGGAACCCCCTGGATGGTGAGGAGATCTCCTGGTGTCTCCTTTAACATACTCAGTTCATTATTGAAGAACTATTGTAACTCCATAGAGTGGTTTCATTAAATGCAACTAACCAGATCTTTACCCCTAGACCCCCAAATATTCCCCTAATCATCTCCAGGTGTGGTCCCTAAGTACAGAGCCACAAGAAGTAGAGGAATAAGTAAAAAAGGAGCTAGTGAAGAAAGAAGACAAACAAGAAGAAAAAGATGAAGAAGATGAAGATGAATAAGAAGAAGAAGAAAAAGAGAAGAAAAGGTAAGATTCCTAGTCTCTTTTGATGCATATTCTAGCCAAAATCAAATTATGCAGAAATTATCTAGCATATGACCAGAGTGATAGTACAGTGAGTAGGTTGTTTGCCATACACAGAGCTATTCTGGTTTCCATGCCCAAAATCATGTGGTTCCCAAGCACCACCAGGACTAATTCCTTAGTGCAGAACCAGGAAAATACCTTCAAAATCTCCAAGTATAACCTAAAACACGAAAAAAAATCTAGTATATTATTTAAAACCAAATATTGATTGAGTATTGCTTTGCATTATCAAAAGGCATGCTATTGTTTCATTGCTTTTAGCTACAAAATTTTTACTTCTATAGAAAGCAAAGGTCACAAAAAGTAGTGTTTCACTAACAAAGATACTCTTATCATTTCAGTTTTCTATTTTATTAGGCAAAGCTATGAAATATTTTAACTGAAATTGGAACAAGTGATAAATTTAGGCAAAAGCAACTAGCCAACTTTACAAGGGCTAAAGCTATTGTCTCCATAAACTATTAGATGCACATTGCTCCACTGATATTCTGTACAAATATAAAAATTATAAATATTCTATCATGAAAATAAATGAGCGGTTATATATTAAGCCTCTAATTGGTTACCAAGAGTCACTGTACAATGCTTCTCAATTTTTAATTAAGAAGTTTCCTCTTGGTTGTCAATGAGAAGTTATAATTTGTTATCTATCCCTCTCAACTCCCTCATTTTGTTCTCAACTCTGTCTTCTATCTTTTTATTTTGCGTTATATTTTTTTTAAAATAGGGACTATACTTGATAGTTTCTAGGGTCAGGTCGGAAGTAAGACTTGTGGTACTGTAGATTAAAATCAGAGCCTCACATTTCTTGTTCAAACTCCCTACCACTTAAGCTATTTTCTGTGATCTTGACTTGCCTTTGTTGTCCTCAGTATTCTGAAGTCAAGGAAAATATCAGTTGTACCAGAAACATTTAAGCACATACTTAGGTAATGGCAATTTATTGGCTATCCTTCAGTAGATAGTTCCCTCCAAGGTAATTATGATGCTTCCATCTTCAAAGTTATTTTATTTTTATTTTTTGGTGGAAGTTAGGCAATAATCAAGGCAGGCTTTCACCTGCCACTATACCTGAAAGATCCGATGCAATGCTTGGGGTTAGTATGTACAAAATCAATATTTTAATCTTTGTGTTGTCTTTCTGGCATCCATAATTCTTCTCTCTCAGCAAATCACAATGCACCATGTAATGTATGGAAATAATGCGATGCTGTGACGGAAGTTTGGAATTAGTGTGAATTGTTTTCAAGTCTTTTTCAGAGTAATCTGCCCACTGTTCTGTGACACCCTATCTCATTGGGACAACTAGTTAATGAAAGCAAAGGCGTGCATGTGATTATGGGCTATGCAGAAAGCCAATGGTAGAGTAATTCACACTGTGTAGCACAAATGACAGGGGGGAAAGGTATTAATTAGATTTTATATTAATGTGCAGGACAAGAAAACAACAGGGAAATAAATGCTAGTTACCCTGTTGATGTTTCTTTCAACTCATCAAGGAGGGAACACACACAGCCACATAATAGAAATCATTGTATGCTGTCAAAATTGCTACAAAATTTATTCCTATAGGAAATGGAGAAATATCTCTTTCCTCATTTGCAAAGGAAAAAGTTAATCAAGAAAAAAATTAATCCTGTTTTATGGGCCTATGGTCAGTGAAGGGATTAAAGCTGTGTAAACATCCTCTCTAAGCATTTCCTTTAACATCAGTTAGAAAAATATTCTTATCCAGCTCTCTAGGAATTCATGCAAATAAGATAGATGGCAGGAGGGTGATCTGCTTTTCATTCCTTTATTAAAAGTAGGTTAGGAAAATATGATGTATTTAGTTTGTCTCATGGATACTATCAGTTAATCAGACCTTATTCTACCATGTCATTATATCATCTGATAAAGTATATTAACAAAATTGGATGCAACTCCTTAACTTTCCAATCTTAGTTTATTATATGCAACTCCTCTTCCCTAACCTATGAACCATATTATACATGTTTTCAAAGTTTGTGTTGAAGGAGATGGTAAAAAGATAAGATCAACTAAAAATTAACTGGAATTATCAAAACTAACAACATTTGCCACAATAATGTCTGTTGAAGTGACTGGTCATAAAAATTCCAGCACCACATTCATCTATAAACTACAAACCTCCTGAGCCCTCAAGGTGTTGCAGGTGTGGCTGTGGAGCCCAGGATGCATTGACAGGTGGCAGACAGGGAGACAGGCTCTGCCACGTGAGCCCCTGGATGGTTGATTGTCTGACATGGAAAAAGACTGGGTCCCTGGGATGAACCCAGAGCCATGGCAGAGACTGGAAAGTTACCCATGGTGTACTCAATATGACAAAAACAGTAACAATAATGGACCTCATTCCCAAGGGAATGGATATGTCACTGGTCCCTGCTCGAGCAACTCGATGAATAACAGGAAGACAAGTGATCAAAACTAAATGATGAACAAATCTAGACATCTGTACTAGTTATTCAAATGATTTTCTTGCCCAAAATTTAAGTATATTGCTCCACTTTACAGTGCTAGATTGCATAAAGAACTAGGATACAATAAACAAACAGCAGCACAAAGTGCCATTTCACATACATACACACTGAAGAGTCTTAGCAATAGAAAACTTAATAATTACTAGAGTAGCTTGCAACTGATTTAGATCAGAACTTCTTTAGCACCAAGAGCAGTTTGCAAGGAGTAGCCAAGATGGCGGTCACCACAAAAAAAAGGAGAAAAAAGACAAGACTCCCAAGAAGAGGTGCAAGCTCACAAAGAGAGAGTCCCAAAGATAGATAGATAGAGAGAGAGAGTGAGAGAGAGAGAGAGGAAGCAGGCTGGTTTTATATCCCTGCAACTCAGACCTCCCACTATTATGGGAAGCAGGAAAGCAGGAAGGGTTAAATGCCCTTAGGGGATTTCTCCCAGCACCTCACCTAGGCTCTATTATATGCTAATGTTTTGAGCCAAGATCTGCCTGGAAATGCCTTTATAGGGTAGAGAAGGGGTTTCTGAGATGGCATGTCTCTGTACCAAAGACTAATACTAATGCCAGTTGAGGTATTTCTCCAAGCCTTCACAAGTCTTATCTACTTCAGCAGTTTTGTATTTTTAGTTGCCTTTGAGATATCAGGGAGCCATGCTTGCTTGCTTGAGGCAAACAACATTTCTCTCTGGTCTAATTATTTTGAGATCCAAGGTGGCTAGGCAATATGCTGGTAAGATCTAGCTAGTCCCATGATAATTGTGGTAGCATGAGAGAATATTTATACCAGCTAGTAAAGACCCCATGGTCCCAGTAGTCTAAATACTTCCACATTTGGGCTACCCTCTTATCTTGAAAGTGATTGCGAGAGGCAGTCCAGAGCAGATGCAGAGAAGCTCTTAGAGGAATCCTGCACAGCTACTACGAGCTTTAGGGATAGGAAAGGATTATCCAAGCGCAATAAAATATTTTCACATTACAAAGATATTTTGTAAATAAGTAGGAAATAATTTCTATTTATCCAAATATCTTATACTGGATGTTTAGAAAGATTTTTACAAAGGTCTACTCTGACTGCCATAACCAAGTATATATAATGGTT